>JAXGGA010015767.1:0-28265 GCA_038373865.1 Uloborus plumipes
ATGTGACGAGAATGAGACATTGCGACGTCGCCAGAACATTGCTGAGACTAAGTGTGCTATCAGGGTACCACAAATCAATTTCATTCTTAATCATTGTAGCAGGTGCAGATCCAGTGGGGTCATTGCCCCCTTCTTAACCGACTTAAAAAGAGCAAAAAGTGGCCTTTTTGGGACTTATATTACGAAAAAATTAGCCCCCTCCCATTTTTGCTCAAAAATTGCACTTTGACCTCCATCCCCCTTCCGAAAATGACCCCCTCCTTAACCAGAAGCTGGATCCGCCCTTGCATTGTAGCCCATCCTCGAGGTAGAAAGGATGATAAATCCGGAATAAATTTATTTCTGGTCTTAATGCTTATCTCCATCTCAATACTTAACGGTTATTTTTAAATTACAAACCCCCCTTTGTGATGAATTCTAGAGCATAACGGTACCTCTGCGCCTAGTTGGACAAACACTAGACAGAAAATGGATTTGTATGAGGAACATCCATCCGTTTTTATTCATATAGTTCAGTGGTGGCCAACCCGCGGCACGCGTGCCACAATGTGGCACGACAGAGCAGTAACAGCAGCACGCGAAGACTTTTTGAAAAAAATCTGGTATGGACCCCACACTACTTCCTTTTACGTGTAAATTTCTTAGTAGTTGCCTTAAGTGTTAAAAAAAGTGCTTGGTGTGAGCAAGGTAACAATTCACTGCCACGAAACAATGCAAAAAATATTTTACAATGGTTAATTTTCTAAATATTGCTGATTTTAATATCATTCAGTGAATTTTTCGCAAAATATCGCCAATAGCGCCAAGTTGAACCCAAATTCAAAAAAAAAAAAAAAAAATCGCCAAATTTGTCGCCAACTTGGCGATATGTCGCCAAGTTGGCGTCAAACACTTGGCGACCAAAAGCTTGGCGACATATCGCCAAGTGGTCGCGCCAATTCATATCACTTGAGTCTGCATTGAAATTAACACTGATTTACCCCAAAAAAGGGGTAAAAAAAAGGGGTAAAACACCCCTTGGGAACATTCGAATGCAAACACAAAGGGAGGTGCACAACTAGACCATCCTCAGAGCCTACATACCAAGCTAGAAGCTTCTACGGCATATAGTTTTTGAGTTATGCGACCCACATACGCACACACGTACATACAGACGTCACGAGAAAACTCGTCGTAATTAACTCGGGGGTGGTTGAAAAGGATTTTTCGGCTGCTTATATGTTGGTAGGTACATATGCACGTGCTGACAGGTCAAAAAAATTAAGGAATTTTCATTCGGGGGTGAGCAAAATCAAAATTTAGACTCAAATTTGAGTGATTTTTTTTTCGCGATCACAATACTTCCTTTACTACGTAAAAGGAAGTAAAAAATCTAAAATTGATGGGAAAATGTCGATCTCAAAAGCATTGCCAAAAACTGAAACCCTTACACTGATAAATATAATGATACTAGCAGTACCCGCACGGCGATGCCCGTGCAAATAATGTAAAGGACGTCAACTGAATAAATTTAAATTTACTCCAACCCTCTGAAGTAAAATTATTATATTCTTTAATTCAAATATGCTCTACGACCTTTTAAACTCCACTAAAAGTCATGTTGAAGTTAAAGTCACAATACGCCAAATAAATAAAAAAAAAAACAAAAAAACAAAAAAACATTAAGTTAAGTAAGTAATAGGAGATTTAGGCTGAACTCTTACGCAAATTTAAACCACTGAAGAAGGAGCAGTTTGGAAAATGGACCTAGTGTTTCAGTTTTCAGTCAAGGAGGTTAAAGGGGAGGAGCTAAATCTCTGCTATCTAAAAGTGGCAACGAATTCTCACCGCCGCCAGAGGACGCTGCTCGACAAACGCTCCCTATCTCCTACGGGAATCAGTGTAAATGGTACTGAATCTGTCATCTTTTTAAATGCTGCTATGGGAAAGAAAATTTTTTTTTCAACTGTATTTTGGTGTAAATCTTCGATTGACATTATGAATTAAATATGATTTTCATCCCACGAAAATAGGTGCCGTATTCTTTGAGAAATAGGTTTAATCGAATGCACTTACCAACTTGCCAAATCTGACAGAATCTGTCATTTTTTCAAGACTGCTGTTGGCAAGAATATTTTTTTTAATTGGAATTTTGCTCAAACCATCGATTAACATTATGAACTAAATATAGTTAATCAATATATTTAAACTAATAATTATTTTGTCTACTAAATATACTTAATTAATAACAAAATTAAATACTGACATAATTAATTTTTTGCCTCATGCTTAATTTATCAACAATTCAGAGAACTGATTTGCAGCAAAAATTATATCGTACAATGCAAAGAAAATGTCACATACAGTCGCATATATGTCAAATTTGGCAAGTAGCTAGATGCGATCGATTAAACATCTTTCTTAAAAAATACGGCAAAATTTCAGCGGGATCAAAGTCATATTTAGTTCATAATGTTAATCGATGGTTTGCATCAAAATCCAGTTGAAAAAAAAATTTTTTGTTTTTTTCCTAAATCAGCATTTAAAAAGATGACAGATTCAGTATCATTTACATTGATTCCCGTAGGAGATAGGGAGCGTTTGTCGAGCAGCGTCCTCTGGCGGCGGTGAGAATTCGTTGCCACTTTCAAACTAGCGCATCCGTAGAACATTTCTCTCCTTCTTTCTACTCCGTGGTTTCAGTTTTGCGTATAGAGTTAAGCCTTTTCTTTTTCAGAAAAAAAAACTCTTTCCAGCGATATAAAATGTTATGGGGTGAAGGAAAGTCCCCCCCCCCCTCAATTATGGCGGATATACCAAAAATGAGACTAATTAATTAATTTAAAAATAACTAATTCGAAATTTAGAATTCGGCCTTCGAGATGCTTTTTATTGAAATACGTTCGAATTTTTGTGCCAAGTTTCAGGTCTGTAGGTGCTGTGGGGGCTTCTAGCCAGCGGGTATAAATATACAAACAAACAAACAGAGCCTGTCATCTTAATATATTGTAACGAGTCCGTTGCACCTTCAACTTTCTTCAAATGAGCATTCCAATCTTGAGGAAGTAACTATAAATTTATTTACAAGTATGTACACTATTTACAATAAGAGCAGGAAACAATTGCTAAACATCCAGCAATTAGGCAGCAAACAGTACACTGTACTCTCAACAGTAATTCAGCACCACGTATCTAACGTGAACAGTAATTAAGCAATTACAAAAGCAAAACATCGCCCAAGCGAATAGCGAATAAAACGAGTCACCAGAATCAAATCTGAAAAGAACTGACTGACTTGTGTTCAAGGCCAGCTATTTATACTCGAAACGTAGTTTCGATAATGTTCCAGCAAAATCCGGAGTATTCCAAATCATTCATAACTTGAACAATTCCATTGAGAAAGTTCTAGCGATAAAAAGAAAAAGAAAAAAAAAGAAAACACTCCGAGGGAAAAATGTCTTCACGCTTATTAAATGCAGGGCAAGTGTAAAAACTACAAAACGTTACAGGGCCGGTATACAAGTGATAAAAGTGATATCTTCAGATACTTTTGCAACATGACGTCAGATAAAACCAAAACTAATGAAAATGATGCAAGGCAGGAAAAACAACAACTATTTACAAGATTTGTAACATTGCCCCCTTCCCAAGGACTGCACGTCCCGGGCAGTACAATCCCCAGAAAGGAAGCAAGGGAGAATTTACAGATGCACACATTACATGAAAACCAATCATAAACATGATAAACAATAACAATGAGAACATGAAAGAAATAATAACATTGATAAAGTAATATTACAAACAATTAAAGGCAAAAGTTATTTACAAAATTTACAAACAAATTACCATGGTAGCTTTAGATTTATTTTACGAACTATGGCCATAGTATGGGGCTAGCCGATCATAATGGACATTCCTAGGTTTTGAATGTGATGACTTCTGGATCCTCACTACGACGTCGTTCAGCCGGTGAAGGACTGTGTAGGGTCCATCCCAATGCGACTGCAATTTGGGTGACAGACCTTCCCTGATAGCACACTTAGTCTCAGCAATGTTCTGGCGACGTCGCAATGTCTCATTCTCGTCACATCACATTGCGCTTTAAAAAGTACGTCTCCACGATGTAACACTCAAACGTCTCCACGATGTATCAGTGTGACGTTCTCTGAAACAGTCCCTTCTTCTCTCGAAACGATCACGCATGCGCAGAATGAAATTTTTTGAAAACTTCCAGCGAAAGCTGTTAACTGCAACGTATAAATTTATGAAAGTGTGTTGTTGTCCTGTTCTACGATTTGAATAGTCAACTTATTAGAAAGTTTGTATTTTGTGTGTGTTTTGTCTTTTATTTACTGAAAAAGTTTTTTAATAATGCTTTAAAAGTTCTTATTAATTGTTTTTTGGGAGAGGAAATGCATTTTTTTCTATGTCATGCTTAACCGTTCATTTCAATCTCAAACAATTTCTTTTATTATTTTAAGTTGTGTTGTTTTGTATGTCTGTAAAAAAAATGCATTCAGGTGGATTGGCTTCGATCCTATAAAAAAAGTTGGTTAGTTAAATTTGAATTTATTTTAAGTTAATAGAATTGTTGCTGTTGTTATCAAAAATCATAAGGTTAGAAAATAGAATTGTTTTTTTTTGGAGAATATTTTGATTGCAAAAGTCAAAAATTTTAGGAATGTACATGAATTTAATTTTCATAACTCGTGATTTTGAGGTGACCGTTAGTTTTCAAAGATGTTTTCATTTTGCTTCAAAAATCTTAGAATTGAAATTCATTCCAATTTAAATTGCTGGATTTTCTACTCAGGTATAATATTAAATTGTATCATTTTCTTATTTTAAATGTTTATTTGCATTCTAAACTGTTCTTGCTTGGGTCTTTATAAGTTATATATTGAATTTTATTAATTTCATGAATTTCCTGCTCAATGTTTAAAACATATAATTGCACTCGAATTCCTATTTGTTTAGTTTTCCATATTTAATTATAAAATATCAGCTTTTCTTACTACAGTTTATTCAGAAATGGATGGCAAAAGAGGGTAGTAGTAATATTTATTTACTCTCTCTGACGCTGTATCTTTTTCTGTTACTCTCAGCAATCGTCTTGATCCTGTTTGTCGGCAATGGAAATGCTGGATTTCCTGCTCAGGTATTATATTAAATTGTATAATTTTCTTATTTTAAATGTTTATTTGCATTCTAAACTGTTCTTGCTTGGGTCTTTATAAGTTATATATTGAATTTTATTAATTTCATGAATTTCCTGCTCAATGTTTAAAACATATAATTGCACTCGAATTCCTATTTGTTTAGTTTTCCATATTTAATTATAAAATATCAGCTTTTCTTACTACAGTTTATTCAGAAATGGATGGCGAAAGAGGGTAGTAGTAATATTTATTTACTCTCTCTGACGCTGTATCTTTTTCTGTTACTCTCAGCAATCGTCTTGATCCTGTTTGTCGGCAATGGAAATGCTGGATTTCCTGCTCAGGTATAATATTAAATTGTATAATTTTCTTATTTTAAATGTTTATTTGCATTCTAAACTGTTCTTGCTTGGGTCTTTATAAGTTATATATTGAATTTTATTAATTTCATGAATTTCCTGCTCAATGTTTAAAACATATAATTGCACTCGAATTCCTATTTGTTTAGTTTTCCATATTTAATTATAAAATATCAGCTTTTCTTACTGCAGTTTATTCAGAAATGGATGGCGAAAGAGGGTAGTAGTAATATTTATTTACTCTCTCTGACGCTGTATCTTTTTCTGTTACTCTCAGCAATCGTCTTGATCCTGTTTGTCGGCAATGGAAATGCTGGATTTCCTGCTCAGGTATAATATTAAATTGTATAATTTTCTTATTTTAAATGTTTATTTGCATTCTAAACTGTTCTTGCTTGGGTCTTTATAAGTTATATATTGAATTTTATTAATTTCATGAATTTCCTGCTCAATGTTTAAAACATATAATTGCACTCGAATTCCTATTTGTTTAGTTTTCCATATTTAATTATAAAATATCAGCTTTTCTTACTACAGTTTATTCAGAATTAATTAATGTTGCAGTGTGACAGATAATGCATGTTACTCTATGACAGAACTGAAGTTGGATTTTTTCCACATTTCTAGAATATATCTAAGGATAGTCGCATTGCGACAACAATGTCGCAGTGCGACAGTACATACTGGTAACTCTGCGACGTATCTGAAGTTGGATATTTCCACATGCGCAGAACATCTCTGAGCTGTCGCATTGCGACAACAAGGTCGCAGTGCGACGGCCTATAGATGTTACTCTGCGACGTCACATGCGATGGACATTTCCACATGCGTGGAACATCTCTGAGACGTTCCATAGATGTGCCGCGACGTCTCTGAGATATTACGCACGTCGCAGTGCGACGTATTTTTTACGTCGCTGAGACAGAACTGTGCTATTAGGGTTTACGTCGGATGTGATTCCATAGCCACACCTTGTCACCTTCTTGAAAGTCATGACCAGTGGACCTTGTGTCGTATCGGGTCTTCATCTTCTCCGTCGCGATGTTGATTCGCTCCCGTGCGAAGTGATGAACGTCTTCCAACCGGGCCTGGAGATCCTGGACGTATTCCTCAGGCGATGAAGGCGCATCTGGAGGGAGACCGAAGACGAGATCACAAGGTAGCCGAAGCTCTCGGCCGAAGAGCATCTGTGATGGGGAATATCCGGTGGTCTCGTGGACAGCACTGCGGTAGGCCAGCAGGAACAGAGGAAGTTTCTTGTCCCAATCCTGTTGATTTTTGGAGACCATAAGCGAGAGATTATTAAGGATGGTCCTGTTGAATCTCTCCACCATGCCGTCCGATTGTAGGTGTAGTGGTGTCGTTCGAGTTTTCTCAATTTTGAGGATTTTACATAGGCCCTTAAACACAGCAGAGATGAAGTTTCTCCCCTGATCGGAATGGATCTGCAAGGGTGTCCCATATCTCGAGATCCAATTCTGGACTAGAGTCTCTGCTACAGTGGTAGCTTCTTGATCCGGAATGGAATATGCTTCGGGCCACTTGGTAAAATAGTCAATGGAAACGAGAATGTATTTGTTCCCATCAGTAGTTTTCGGTAGAGGACCAAGAATGTCGATCCCGATTCGTTCGAAAGGAGCTCCTACGTTGTAAAGATGTAGCTTCCCGCGGCTTCTTCTCTTCGGTCCTTTACGGGCAGCACAGGCGTCACAAGAATGACACCACTTCTCCACGTCATCCTTCGCCTTGCTCCAGAAGAAGCGCTCTCGAACCTTGTGGAGGGTTTTCAGGATACCAAAGTGTCCTCCAGTCAGACTACTGTGCAATTCCTTTAGAACGTCTGGAATTCTTGATCTGGGAAGGAGTAACTGCCATTTGAATGCTTTACCATCGTCAGATTCCCATTTCCGATATAGGACGCCATTTCGCAACTGGAGAGATTTCCATAGAGCCCAGTATCTTTTCGTGGCAGGACTGTAGATAGAAATGTCTTGCCAACTAGGTCGCCGACTGTCTTTTTCCATTAACTCTATGATAGGCTTTAGGTCTGGGTCTTCAAGCTGATCTTTTCTAACTTGGTCGTCACTCCATGGATCAGGATCTGAAGATGATGAAGTAGCAGTAACTTGACAGGCAGTAGGGATTGTCGTCCCGTACTGTTTCTCAATTCGGGAGCAATAATGGCAGTTCTCGGAACAAGGTCTTCTTGATACCCAGCAAGCAAAATATCTTGCCTCAGGATTGCATAAAGGTTAACGCGTCGGCAAATATCACCTTGCCTAAATGCTGCCTGAATAATGTTATGTTACTCTCTAAGAGCTGTCATCGACTTGCCCCAATGTTGACTGTCAAGGTTTATGCAGCCTAATATCAGTCGAGTTACAGGGTGGGCTCTGCCTTTGAAGCATCAAAATGCTGGCATAACAGTGTGAAATCAATCTGCATGCAAGAAGTGGTAGCTATTGTAATCTTGCATACATATTATCTTGACATTAAAATGGCAGGATACATTGATATAACAGTGCGAAATATCAGTCGAGTTACAGGGTGGGCTCTGCCTTTGAAGCATCAAAATGCTGGCATAACAGTGTGAAATCAATCTGCATGCAAGAAGTGGTAGCTATTGTAATCTTGCATACATATTATCTTGACATTAAAATGGCAGGATACATTGATATAACAGTGCGAAATTAGTCTGTATGCAAGGTGCAATTGCTTGCAAGGTCTTTCTTTCTTTCTTTTTTTTTTTTTTGTGTGTGTTATTTTCGCTTCAAATTCACGAAGTAAATTTCATTCTTTAACTATTCGTTTCATTCTTCAAGCAAATTGTTTTTTAGCTTAGAATATTTTTAAGCTGACACATGATTGGAAAGTCACATAGAGATATTTGCTTTCGTTCGATTTGCAATTTATTTGCGGATAATGAAAATTACTTCATTGATTTTAGAATAAACTTTACATATTAAAATTCATAGACTTCTTATATAGTGGCAAAAACATAGTTAGATTTTTTATTATTTATTTATTTTATTATTATTATTATTATTATTATTTTTTTTTTTTTGCTTAACAGAATGAGTCGCACTATTAAAAATACAATGCAATATTTTATTTATTTAAAAATGTATGCTTCTTTTCGAATTATTAATACATAAAATGCCTGGTTAAAATTATGGAGAAATATTAATAAATATCGCAGATAATAAACAAAAAAATCTAAGTCCATTTCTGAGTGGATGTCAGCTTAAAAAATACACTTAGACAAAAAACTAATTTATTTTCAAGAATAACATAAATAGTTATTGAATAAAATTAAACTTACTAGCGAGCTTGAAGTCATTTTATGGTAAAACCGTCACTGCGTATAATCCCTTGTCTGCTTTGTTTAAGAACGAAAAACTTTATTTTTGCCCATTTCTGCCATTGATCGCGATATTTATTGTGTATAGCACTTGTTAAATAAAGGCAGTTAAGAATGATTCAAATAATTTCTAACACAATCATATTCCACGCTTAAACAAACAGATTTTTAACGAAGCCAAACTGCGTATCCTCTACCACGTGCAAGCTAACTCGCTCTCATGTTCTTGATAACGCCGAAGAAAAAAACCCACGATACAAGAAACTAGGAATGCTGGGAATAACAGTCCGCGCATGCGTATCTTTCAACAAAGATCCAGGTGGGTCGGGAGCATGGGCTTGCTAATGACCCTGACGGCAACAGCATGAAACCAGTGTTTCTCAACTGCTCCTTTTGAATCCTGACGCTGACAACATGTATGCAGTCTTAATATTGCAGGAGGAAATCAGTATGGATATTGAAAGATGAATATAATCTTGCACACGTGCTGTTTTTGCAATATATACTTTTTAATCTTTATACAGTCTGTATGCAGTAATTTAAATTTAATACTGACGCCATCAGTTCATTATCAAGATCTGTCAAGGCTGATGCAAGAAATTTTGCTTGTAGGGCCCAGCAAGCAAAATATCTTGCCTCAGGATTGCATAAAGGTTAACGCGTCGGCAAATATCACCTTGCCTAAATGCTGCCTGAATAATGTTATGTTACTCTCTAAGAGCTGTCATCGACTTGCCCCAATGTTGACTGTCAAGGTTTATGCAGCCTAATATCAGTCGAGTTACAGGGTGGGCTCCGCCTTTGAAGCATCAAAATGCTGGCATAACAGTGTGAAATCAATCTACATGCAAGAAGTGGTAGCTATTGTAATCTTGCATACATATTATCTTGACATTAAAATGGCAGGATACATTGATATAACAGTGTGAAATTAGTCTGTATGCAAGGTGCAATTGCTTGCAAGGTCTTTCTTTCTTTCTTTCTTTTTTTGTGTGTTATTTTCGCTTCAAATTCACGAAGTAAATTTCATTCTTTAACTATTCTTTTCATTCTTCAAGCAAATTGTTTTTTAGCTTAGAATATTTTTAAGCTGACACATGATTGGAAAGTCACATAGAGATATTTGCTTTCGTTCGATTTGCAATTTATTTGCGGATAATGAAAATTACTTCATTGATTTTAGAATAAACTTTACATATTAAAATTCATAGACTTCTTATATAGTGGCAAAAACATAGTTAGATTTTTTATTATTTATTTATTTTATTATTATTATTATTATTATTTTTTTTTTTTGCTTAACAGAATGAGTCGCACTATTAAAAATACAATGCAATATTTTATTTATTTAAAAATGTATGCTTCTTTTCGAATTATTAATACATAAAATGCCTGGTTAAAATTATGGAGAAATATTAATAAATATCGCAGATAATAAACAAAAAAATCTAAGTCCATTTCTGAGTGGATGTCAGCTTAAAAAATACACTTAGACAAAAAACTAATTTATTTGCAAGAATAACTTAAATAGTTATTGAATAAAATTAAACTTACTAGCGAGCTTGAAGTCATTTTATGGTAAAACCGTCACTGCGTATAATCCCTTGTCTGCTTTGTTTAAGAACGAAAAACTTTATTTTTGCCCATTTCTGCCATTGATCGCGATATTTATTGTGTATAGCACTTGTTAAATAAAGGCAGTTAAGAATGATTCAAATAATTTCTAACACAATCATATTCCACGCTTAAGCAAACAGATTTTTAACGAAGCCAAACTGCGCTACCACGTGCAAGCTAACTCGCTCTCATGTTCTTGATAACGCCGAAGAAAAAAACCCACGATACAAGAAACTAGGAATGCTGGGAATAAAAGTGCGCATGCGTGACTTTCAACAAAGATCCAGGTGGGTCGGGAGCATGGGTCTTTGTTTGCTAAGGACCCTGACGGCAACAGCACGAAACCAGTGTTTCTCAACTGCTCCTTTTGAATCCTGACGCTGACAACATGTATGCAGTCTTAATATTGCAGGAGGAAATCAGTATGGATATTGAAAGATGAATATAATCTTGCACACGTGCTGTTTTTGCAATATATACTTTTTAATCTTTATACAGTCTGTATGCAGTAATTTAAATTTAATACTGACGCCATCAGAAAAATATTTCGAAATAATAAGCGAAAGAGTCCACCCTTTTGAGTTTGTTTTGTCACAGGGTTTAATTTCAAATTAAGATGATTTGTTGAGTTTGCTTTCTAAAAGTGCAACTAATTGCTTATCTATTGCAATCATTGCTTCTCCACGTGCTAATTGATATTTTTTTGAAATAAAATGTTTAGTATTATTTGTAACTAACATAACTTTTTTTTTTTTTACATAACATAAAAGTTTTTCAATGTATGTCACATATACAACCTTCTTTGAAACATCACGTTGTACACTTTGTTCCGATAGACATCAAATTAAAAATGTTTATTTCAGCATTATTTTTTTTCTCTCTTTTTTTAACAGCTCCAAAGGCAGTGACACTTTATAACAGTATTGTTTTGAAAGTTGCATTTTAAAACTCAAATAATGATGAAGTCTTTATTTTTTGTTCATACATTAGGCATAACAACTATGTAAAAAAACACTATGTTTGTTTACATTCAAAATTCCCAATGTTCCCAGAAATTCTGGGTTTATTCCCCAAAATTCCCGGGTTTTTTCCCGGCTCTAAAAAACTGCGGGTTTTTTGCATCTCTATTGTTTGCTAATGACTCTGACGGCAACAGCATGAAACCAGTGTTTCTCAACTGCTCCTTTTGAATACTGACGCTGACAACATGAATGCAGTCTTAATATTGCAGGAGGAAATCAGTATGGACATTGAAAGATGAATATAATCTTGCACACGTGCTGTTTTTGCAATATATACTTTTTAATCTTTATACAGTCTGTATGCAGTAATTTAAATTTAATACTGACGCCATCAGTACATTATCAAGGTCTGTCAAGGCTGATGCAAGAAATTTTGCTTGTAGTGGACATTGGTCCTATATTTTGACTGCACATATTTAACGTAATTACAGCAAATAACTGAAAAAGATTCCCCTTGTTGCCAAATGACTCGGTGTAACAGGTGCCCTCCGTCGATGACATACATTGTATCTCCAGAATTTATGTCTCCAGAATGTATTTTGAATTCCTTGTACATAGAAGATTTGACGCCTCGTTGCTTACATCGGCTTCTTAGTTGACACGTGACCTAACGCGACCTGTGACGTTGCGTGAAGGGACTCCATTCGAAGCGATTGCAATTGTTTCACTTGAATTCCTGCCCTAA
This sequence comes from Uloborus plumipes, assembly GCA_038373865.1. NCBI lineage: Eukaryota > Metazoa > Arthropoda > Arachnida > Araneae > Uloboridae > Uloborus > Uloborus plumipes. Next base: position 12,183 of record JAXGGA010015767.1, read on the forward strand.
AACCTAAACCCAATCGATACAGTACACCGTACATGCGCGCATATTTACTGCAATTAGTGTCGGAAGGATCCAGAAAATTCTCGAGCGCATGCGCATACTGAACTGGTTGAATATGAAAACACAACAAACCTAAGCGAGACTGTCAGAATTCTGTTTCACGTCTACTGATCTCCTGTTTGCAAGTCATTTGAGAAATTTCGCTGTAATTCCAGTAAGTATTGTTTCTGTACTTTAAATAGTGCTTTGACAGATAAGTATTTCTGTGATGAGACGGATTGAATTTTTTGAATGATTTTTATCATTTGATTACAAAACAGTTGAGCTTCTCAACTGCGAAGTTAGTTTCTGCACCGTGAGTAGCTCCTGTTATGCAATAGCGCCCAGTTAAAATTACCGGAAATCGTAAACATTTTCTTTTCGTTTTGGTTTTTTTCTGTATCATTTTCAGTTAAAGTTTAAATATACGTTTATAAAATCAATAAATGTATCGTGAACTCCATGTAGGAGTATAATAAAAGTCGGCTCAATTTCTCTACCAATTATAACCGTATTTTATCATTGCAGCATCTTTATATTTTTGTGTAAATTTGGATATCAAAAATTCATTGCGCAATAGACCTGTAGTGGTGTGGCAAAAAAGAGAAAAAAAAAGAAATTTAATTTTGACATCTTGTACAGAAATGCTGCCAGAATTTTTGAATGTTTTTTTTTTACTTTACAATACAGAATTGATGTCTATATTAGAGAGTGTTACTAGCATAATTTTAATCCGCAAAGCAGAATACTTTGTGATGTTCTGCAACATAAAATCATTCTACTAAAATTGTTCTGCAAGTACTTCAAGCACTGTAAGCGTAGAAACGTATTTCAAAAGTGATCCCAAAATCAAAATTGTGTCATACAGGTCCATGAAAGGAATATTTGTTTAGTACACAGTCTTAACTGCAAAGAAAAGCATGAAATTAAGATTTTAGGTTCATATTCTTGACAGAAAATGAAAAACCCTGTACCGTGCCTCCATTCTTGGCAGTTAAAAGAACTGCCTCTGTTCCTCCAAACATACAGGAACTCTGAGTGCTTTGACACAACATTAGAAACAATGTTTTCACTCAAAATAACAGCATATGGCTAATAGTACAACCAAGTGATGGCTACAGAAAGATGTTGAATGTAAAATTTTTGCCTTATATAGCTAATCATTTACAGATCAGTCTTTGAAGAGTATATAACTATTTAACCTGTTAACTGGGTATGACGAAATATTTCGTCATACATAAAAGCCTACAGCAATGGGCATGACAAAATATTTCGTCATACATAAAAGCCTACAGCAATGGGAATGACGAAATTTTTCGTCATGGAAATTAATCGTAATATATTGAACGCATCACGTTCTACGTTGTTCTTATTTATTAAATCTTGGAGTGGTTATATATATGCCATCATATTGTCGATGCGTCATGAATTTTCATGTTCTTGTAATCTGTAACTTGAGTGCTATTAACGGGAAAACGGGCGCTGCATGAAATATACTTAGAGCTGCCACAATTTGGATTCATTTTAGTCTGCATTTCAGTATCTTACATGTTAGTAATAACTTTCTGATTTGAATATTCTTATTGTGAATTTCAGTGTTTTATATATTTTTATTATTGAGGTTTATTATTTACATACTGAGGTGTGATTTATTATTTGAGGTGTGATATTACTTATCGCTGCGAAAAAGAAGTCCCCATTGTGAAACGAGTTGAGCAATAGCTAATTCCCCGGTTAACAGGTTAAGGGGCATAAAACAAGTGTAGCCAAAGATAATTTTCTACAGAAACTTATAGGTTTTCTGCATGGGTGTCGCTGCCTGCTGAACATTGGGGGGGACTTTGGAAAAATAGAAATGCTAGGAAAAATTCCTGTTTTTTTAAAACATGTTTAGCCTTTGTAAAGACCAATGAACATTGCAATTTTCCAATAAGGACCACAAGGAGTTAATATTCTGATCCGTAACAGGGACAAAAAATGGGGGTGGGGGGTATGAAATTGCCGACCCCTCATTAATTTCAAATAGAGAAAAGAATGGGTTCAACTTCTTTTCTAAGAGGGAAGTCATAACTAGATCAGAGAGTTGAGAATGTGTTCTTAATCGTAATATATTATTTACCCAGAAGTAAGGCGGTACGGTGGTTTCTCCCCCGGAAATTTTTTGGAATTTGTGGTCTTAAAAATGCATTTTAAATGATCTTTGGTTATTGTTATGGGAGAAGAGGTTCGAGTGCGCTCATCCGTCCATTTTTCGATATCGAGACGTTAAAAACTCCATTATTAACTCTGATTGTGCTATGGAAAGAGGGGATCTGGGATTTTTTCGAAATTGTATTGTTAAAAACATAATTTTAGGCTATCTTTGCTGATAATATGCAGATTCAAGATTCGAGTTCCCTCTTTTGAGAAAATTATTTCTGAAAAATGCATTCTAAACAATTTTTGGCAATGCCGATGGTAGTAGTTGAAGAGGTTCAGAGGCGCTTGCTTCTCTGGATATTTTTGGATATTGAAATTTAAAAACACAATTATAGATCATATCTGATTGTTTTAGGGAAAAGGAGGTCTGGGGGTCCTCCCCTGGAACTGTTTTTGAAAGTGTAACTTTAAAAACTCAGTTTTAGACGATCTGCGTAGATGTTAGGAGAGTGGAGATTCAGGGCCCACCTTTGAACTTTTTCAAAATTGAAGGGTCATCTTTGAAAATTTTAAGAGGACAGACAAATATTCAAACAGCATAATTTCAGTTGACTTTCAATGATGTTATATCAGGAATTTTTAAGAACTCTCCTTCGGAAACAAAAGTTTAGGCTCTTTAGAATAAAATATTGGACGATCTTAAACGTTGTTGACAAAAGACATTGAGGGGAACGGAGACGCCTCCTTTTTTAATGAGATATATGTTTATTCAAGCCGAAGCAGCAAAAAAAAAAAAAAAAAGAGAAATAAATAAATAAATAAATTTTAAAAAAAAAAGTTATACTCTCACATCTCACATTTTATGCTCACGTTATAGTATTCAAAATTCATGCATTTGATCAATAACAATGCAAAAGTTTAATTTAGTGCTTGAAGAAAAATTAGTGTTTTTCATCCTGCTTTATCATGTCATAATTTTTACTTTTGATAAAAACAAATAATTAAAAACGATTAAATAGAAGTTTTCAGGGGAAGACTGTCTAAAAAGTTCTGACTTCTTAATATGCAGTATAATATGCCAGGAAAAAAAAATCCTTTATAATTAATTCATCTGGCATTTTGATCTTCAACAATATGTGAGAAATCTTTCTAATATTATTTTTTTTTTTATTTAATTAATTTTTATTATTGCTTCTTACCCTCTCCTCCATACAAGCATTTGTTTTGCTTCAATTGGGCCTATGCTAAGAACGATGCTTTCACTTAATTTTGAAAGTTCCATTTTGAAATTTATATTTCTCAGTTAAAAATTAGGTTTGAAAATTTCAATTTAAAATAATTTGTATGGATAGTAACTTGCTTTTTTCAATGATAGTTCAGTTCTTTTTACAAATTTTCATGGAAAGGCAGCGATAAAATATTTTGTCGGTCCCAACGGTTTAAAAAGAATTTAGTTGTCCAAATAATACTCAACTAAACAAGCCTTATTATTTCATCACTTAAAAGATAAAACAGAATATTTTCCACGTAAACTGTTTCTTAGTTATTTGAAAATATACTTCTAACTTAGAATAAAAATATTTCGTTTATCAACATTGCTAATATTGAATGTTTTCTTTGCAATTTAAATTTCATAAAAATGTGTATCAATTAGTAACTACAAAAATAAGAAAAATTAGTAAGCAAGCACGAAAATACAGGTAATTTTCTCTTGTTGTGTATTATTTAACTTGTTCAAAAATTTAAATTACTTCGATCAAAAAATAAGCATCTTAATAACTGATTAGTATATGCTCATCGAAAACATTATAATCAAATATCTTCTATTGTCAATTGTAAATAAATACGAATAAGCATTTCAGCTAAAAATCAGTTTAAGTATAATATAAAACTCTATATAAAGTCTACATATGTTAGGGGAGTATCATTAAAGGGCACACAAGGGAGGGGCGATGGAGGCGATTGCCCCCTTTTTTGAGGGCCTCTCTACCAATAGTTTTTCTCTCGCGATGCTGAAACTCAAAAAAACTTTTTAGACAAGTTTTAAATGTTAGGGGAAGAAAGTTTGGGCCTCTCCCCCAGAAATATTTTGGAATTCAAGTCCAAAACTTTTTTGATTAATGTTTGCGAACCAGTATACATAATAAAAAGTAAGTTATAAAGATCAATTGCCCTTCCCTTGAAAATTCCTAGATTCGCCCTTGTGTGCACATTAGTATTTCCTTCTATGCATAAGCACTTCGTGGAACTGATGTCTTAAAAATCGCTCCATGCTCACTCTTACCGTTAACCCTTTAAGCAGTTTGTCCGTACAGTGTGCGTGCTGTCCGAAATTGGCCTCATCTGGTTTGCCCGTACGGTGTACGGGCATCTATATTTTCTGATTTCCTTTTCTGGTTTGCCCGAATTTTTTATTATTGAAAGAGACTATTTAGTAGTATTATTTTTCAACGGATAGTGTGGCTTGTCCATCTAAATGAAATGCTTTTCATCCAAAAAAGGTTACAGAAAGATTTCTTTTCATATTTTCAACATTGCTGTATGGAACTCATATGTTGTCTACCGTAAAAACGGAGAAGCATTAAAAACGAAAAAAAAAAAAAGATATTTAAAAAATTCCTAATATTCTTATTTTGTTAAGTAGGATACTTAACTATATGCAATAAAAAAATATGCCTTTTTTGGAAGCATTTCTGGCAAGGGCGTAGCTAGGGTGGTGCGGGGCTGCACCCCCTAGATCAGAGACAATGGGAGGTCAAGTGATCTCCCATTTTATTTATTTTTTTGACAAACGGTTTTGTCCCCTTTCATGCTTTTCATTGTAACATGCTGGTGCAGACAAATAAGTTCGTATTTATTACTCGGTGAAATTTGGAATTACATTCGGTCATTGAGGTCCCCCCCCCCCCCGTACGGTGTACGGGCATCTATATTTTCTGATTTCCTTTTCTGGTTTGCCCGAATTTTTTATTATTGAAAGAGACTATTTAGTAGTATTATTTTTCAACGGATAGTGTGGCTTGTCCATCTAAATGAAATGCTTTTCATCCAAAAAAGGTTACAGAAAGATTTCTTTTCATATTTTCAACATTGCTGTATGGAACTCATATGTTGTCTACCGTAAAAACGGAGAAGCATTAAAAACAAAAAAAAAAAAAAAGAAATTTAAAAAGTTCCTAATATTCTTATTCTGTTAAGTAGGATACTTAACTATATGCAATAAAAAAAATATGCCTTTTTTGGAAGCATTTCTGGCAAGGGCGTAGCTAGGGTGGTGCGGGGCTGCTCCCCCTAGATCAGAGACAATGGGAGGTCAAGTGATCTCCCATTTTATTTATTTTTTTGACAAACGATTTTGTCCCCTTTCATGCTTTTCATTGTAACATGCTGGTGCAGACAAATAAGTTCGTATTTATTACTCGGTGAAATTTGGAATTACATTCGGTCATTGAGGTCCCCCCCCCCCCCCCGCCTCCTCTCCCACCAATAGATTTTAAGTTTTTGTTTTAAATGTTAGGGTAAGAAAGTTTGGGCCTCTCCCCCAGAAATATTTTGGAATTCAAGTCCAAAACTTTTTTGATTAATGTTTGCGAACCAGTATACATAATAAAAAGTAAGTTATAAAGATCAATTGCCCTTCCCTTGAAAATTCCTAGATTCGCCCTTGTGTGCACATTAGTATTTCCTTCTATGCATAAGCACTTCGTGGAACTGATGTCTTAAAAATCGCTCCGTGCTCACTCTTACCGTTAACCCTTTAAGCAGTTTGTCCGTACAGTGTGCGTGCTGTCCGAAATTGGCCTCATCTGGTTTGCCCGTACGGTGTACGGGCATCTATATTTTCTGATTTCCTTTTCTGGTTTGCCCGAATTTTTTATTATTGAAAGAGACTATTTAGTAGTATTATTTTTCAACGGATAGTGTGGCTTGTCCATCTAAATGAAATGCTTTTCATCCAAAAAAGGTTACAGAAAGATTTCTTTTCATATTTTCAACATTGCTGTATGGAACTCATATGTTGTCTACCGTAAAAACGGAGAAGCATTAAAAACAAAAAAAAAAAAAAAGAAATTTAAAAAGTTCCTAATATTCTTATTCTGTTAAGTAGGATACTTAACTATATGCAATAAAAAAAATATGCCTTTTTTGGAAGCATTTCTGGCAAGGGCGTAGCTAGGGTGGTGCGGGGCTGCTCCCCCTAGATCAGAGACAATGGGAGGTCAAGTGATCTCCCATTTTATTTATTTTTTTGACAAACGATTTTGTCCCCTTTCATGCTTTTCATTGTAACATGCTGGTGCAGACAAATAAGTTCGTATTTATTACTCGGTGAAATTTGGAATTACATTCGGTCATTGAGGTCCCCCCCCCCCCCCGCCTCCTCTCCCACCAATAGATTTTAAGTTCTTGGCGTCACTTATCAGAGAATGCGCTTCATTCTTCACCTTTTTGGGAGGTCACAGCGACCTCCTATTGGGGTGCCACTGCTTGCACCCCCTAACGCTACGCCCTTGATTTCTGGTAAAATAATTGACCGCTTAAAGGGTTAAAGGTATATGAAGTTAACAAGAAATTTTGTAATATCTTTTTATGTTATAACAAAAACAATAAAATGAGTAAAACTTACATGATATTTCTTTCCTCCAAATATGATACTTTTTATGCTTTATGAAAGGATTCGCTTTTCACGAAGGAAGATCTTTCTGTAGCAGTTCTTCAAAAAAAAAGCAAGCTGTGATAGCAAGCTGTCACGTTTCCTAATTTTTAAGCCATGAGGAGCTAATTCTAATATATATTTTTTTTTGCAAAAGAAGATATCCACTTGTATATTCGGCGTTGTAATATATTGAATGAAAATCTTGAGGGTGGGAGGACTTTCTGTTTGGTTCAAGAATACAAACCCCAAGATCTATTTATTATTTCCAATGCCCCATCAAGCAGGTGGATGGTCAGAAAAAGGGAAAATCAATAGTTGAATGGAGGGATTGGATCTTCTTATTTCCACGTTTTAACGGATTTTGTTACTAGAAGAAAAATAATTTCTCGGATAAGGATGGCATAAAATGCAAAAACCCACAGTAGGAAACTCATTAATTCGCAGATGCTTCATCAAGTGCAATAGAGACGGAAGTTTTTATAATTTTAGTTCGGGCTGTAATTCTAATTTAATTTTGCTACAGAAATGATAGCTCTGACTTTTTTTTTTTCTCAAGTATAAGAATTCCAAAATATTGTGAGGGACTTTTGCTCAGTTCAAAATTGCCGCCAACGACGCCCGTGGTTTTTTGCAAATATCTTTTACTAAATATGTAATTTTTTAATTTGAAAGAAAATGTGAAGAATTCTGCAGGAGATATGATAAATTTCTGCAAAATTATATCTTTAGTTATAAAAACTTATTGCAGGAAATCTACCTTTTCTGTAGAAAATTTTTCCTCACATTTGAACAGAATTGTTCTGCAGTTAAAGTATCTGTTCTGCGACGTATGTTCCAAATTTAGCAGTATTCTGCTTTGGGGATTTTAATATTGTCCAAGAGCACCATACACAACTATGCTGGATGCTGGAGTGAAAGGATGCTTTATTTTAACATTTTCTCCTAAGTAATTTTTGTCTACTCCTGAATATCCCCTATCTTTCTCTTCCAATTTTTTTTTCTTTATGGATAATAAGTTATTTCAATGCAGGAAAGTGCACCCATTTTAACTTAACAACTACAAGATCTATTTTTAGACTTTCCTATACTTCATTCCCTCCCTTCTTTCCAATGTTGTGAAACTTTCCAAGGTCTCAGAAAGTCCCGATTAGATTATCAAAGTGTCGATATTTTGCCGGCATGTTTTGGCACGTTTGTTGTCAAATATCAAACTGCTACATTATGTCACAATTAAATATTAAAGGCTAAAATCTTTTCAATTGTTCCGAACTAAAAGGAATTATTTGCCTTGTTATAATCATCATAGGTGGGCCTCGAAACGCCATAAAATAAAATACTTTTAAGAAACAAAATAAGAAAGAGGGAACCAACAATACATTTAAAAGAGGTAGCTATAGCAACGCAATAAAACGTTAAAAATTTGATCAGAAAAGAGGTTTTGGAACTTAAAGTTCAAACGCTTGCAACTTTTTTTCTCATGGAGATAAAAGCTTGGTTCTTCGACTGTAAGTCGAATAAATTCTGGGGTTAAAAATATCTCTCTATCCAATGGCATAAAAATCAAAACTGTGGAATAATTAGTTTATTTTTTATTGATGGTTTTAATGAACCAAGTATTGCTTGAAATTGGGCGAAGCCTTGCAAAAGCAAGTTTAAAAATTGAATAACTCGCACTGTGTTTAAGTTAGAGAATCGGAACAAATTGCATAGGGCAGAGAAAATTTTTCTGCTTCAAACGATATTACTACTATTAAAATCTGTCCACGTCTGTCTGTCTGTCCGTCTGAAGCTTGAACTCCTCAAAAACCGCTGAGCGTAGAGAATCAAACATAATACCATTCGATTCGAAATTTTCTAAGGAAGACAATAAGACCAACCGCGTAATTGTACGACGTTAATTAGCTGAGATATTAATTAAAACGTTAATTAAATTCTTTGCACTTTTAAAATTCCAAGACATTTATTTCTTTCCGTTGCCATTTTAAATTAAAGCGTTAATTAAATTATTGAACTATTTAAAATTCCGTCTGAAGCTTGAACTCCTCAAAAACTGCTGAGCGTAAAGAATCAAACATAATACCATTCGATTCGAAATTTTCTAAGGAAGACAATAAGACCAACCGCGTAATTGTACGACGTTAAATAGCTGAGATATTAATTAAAACGTTAATTAAATTCTTTGCACTTTTAAAATTCCAAGACATTTATTTCTTTCAGTTGCCATTTTAAATTAAAGCGTTAATTAAATTATTGCACTATTTTAAATTCCAAAATTTTATTTCTTACCGTTGCCATTTTAAATTAAAGCGTTAATTAAATTATTGAACTATTTAAAATTCCAGGACATTTATTTCTTACCGTTGCCATTTTGAATTAAAACGTTAATTAATTGTTGAACTATTTAAAATTCCAAGACTGTTATTTCTTACCGTTGCCATTTTGAATTAAAACGTTAATTAATTGTTGAACTATTTAAAATTCCAAGACTTTTATTTCTTACCGTTGCCATTTTGAATTAAAACGTTAATTAAATTATTGAACTATTTAAAATTACAAGAGATTTATTTCTTTCAGTCGCCGTTTTAAATTAAAGCGTTAATTAAATTATTACACTATTTTAAATTCCAAGACTTTTATTTCTTACCGTTGCCATTTTGAATTAAAACGTTAATTAAATTATTGAACTATTTGAAATTCCAAGACTTTTATTTCTTTCCGTAGCCATTTTAAATTAAAGCGTTAATTAAATAGTTGAACTATTTAAAATTCCAAGACTTTTATTTCTTACCTTTGCCATTTTGAATCAAAACGTTAATTAAATTATTGAACTATTTAAAATTCCAAGATATTTATTTCTTTCCGTTGCGATTTTAAATTAAAACGTTAACTAAATTATTGAACTATTCAAAATTCCAAGATATTTATTTCTTTCCGTTGCGATTTTAAATTAAAACTAGAGATGGAACGAAGCGGCATTTGGCCGAAGCGCCGAATACCGAAGCTTCGGCCAACTAATGGCCGAAGCTTCGGCAGCTTCGGCTGGCGCACATATTGAAGTTTTTGGATTAAATGCATAATAAATGCGTAGAGTTTTATACTTTTCTCCATATGTTTTAATATTCTTAGCGTTACACAATATTTTCAGCTTACTGTGGCATTCTTAAATTGATTTCATTAATTAAAGTTTATTTTTATTTTGGTTGTTTTTATTTTAATGTTCTTAGTATTACACAACATTTTCAGCTTACTGAGTCATTCTTAAATTAATTTCACTAATTAAAAGTTTTCTTGTTTTGTTTTGCTTTGTACTGCTAGTACAAGAAAAGACGACATTACTATTTTTGTATTGCAAATTAGTAGTAGGAAGCTCTACTTGGAACATGAAAAGCTCAGTCTGCAATTCAGTTGATGTTTTATAATAAAAAAACTGATATGATCATGTATTATACCATAGAACTACCCAATCTACTACTATTTACGATGTGTTATATATTTATCTTAATATTCTTAATGCAAAATGCTTCAGTTTTTGGTGAATTCGAAAAAATAGTAGGGTAAAAGCACCAGTAGTCGGCTATTTAAGAGATCTTTTGTTGATCTTGGCTAACCTAGAACTTTCAGCTATCAATACAGTAACAAAAACAAAGTAAAACTTTACAAGGATAAACATTTCTGATAGTGAATCATCTACTTGTTTCAGAAAAAAAAAATGTTAAAATCCAAGCTGTTGTCAACACTAGTAAATGTTCCAGTAGTCGGCCACAGAATCATCTTACCTGAAAAATAAGCAGAATCGCAATCTTGGATGACGGGCACACCATTCAAAATGAAATGACTCATTACTAATTCAAGAAAAAGTACCCGAAACTTAACTGCCACTGATTGATGATTGAGGATAAGTACATGAATGTGTGAATGCGTCACATCTGATTTTGAATTAAAAATGTACTACTATTTATGAGGAGTTTTATGTCATTGTGGCCGACTACTGGAGACTGGCCGACTACTGGAGCACTTACCCTATCATGCATTTTTTTTTACTTGTCTTTCATTCGCTGCATAAATTTCAGACCGAAGCGGCCGAATCACAACTCATGCTTCGGCCAGACCGAAGCTTCGGCAAATTGGTCAAATTGGCCGAAGCTTCGGCCCGGCCGAAGCTTCGTTCCATCTCTAATTAAAACGTTAATTAAGTTGAACTTTTTAAAATGAAAGAGTGTTATTTTTTTCCATTGTCATTTTGAATACGTGTTATAACAAAGTTCTAACAATTGTTTTTATTCTAATTATTAATGACATATTTTTTTCTCTGGTACCATTTTGAAAATGTGTTTTTAAATAAAATTGCAATTGCTGTTTTTAGAAGGGACTTTTTCTGGCTGCGATCCAAATATTAAAAGAACTTTTTCGTTTAGAATTTTGCAATTAATTTTACAGGAAGAAAGCGGTTTGGAAATAATTGTTTTTGGAAAGGAATTTTATTTGTTATTTAGGGAGAGTGCTAAGTATGCGCTACTTGACATCGTCTTTATTTTTGAGGAAGCATGTGCAAATAATTCGATTGATTCTTTGATGCAGGAAAGCTTTTTAGCGAGCCGCTTTAGCGGGGAGTAGTTTATTAAACTTTTCCTTGGTACTTTAAAGGCGAGCCGCCTTGGCGGCGAGTAGTGAATTGAAACTTTCCTCGCTACTGTAAAGGCGAGCCGCCTTGACGGCGAGTAAACTGTTTAAACTTTCCTCATTTCTTTAAAGGCGAGCCGCCTTGGTGGCGAGTAGTTTTCTCAAACTGCCTTCACTACATTAAAGCCCGTGCAACGCCGGGCCACGCAGCTAGTATAACATTAATATGTGCAAGTAATTTTTAACCCCAATATTCGGTGATTTATGTGAAAATTGCCTTGAATTCGAATAAAAAAAGAATCGCTTATCGAAACTTTTCAAACATAAGCCCATGTTTCAGTCTGAGAATGTACCTTTCATATTCAGCAAGAATTTTTCAAACCGGTTCTGTGGTTCCGGAAATTACCCGGAACATACATACTGTCCAACCGCGAAAGGCGCGCCTGGCAGTCATGAACGCTTCCATTTGAAAAAGGGGTGATAAGATAAGGAGACGCACTTGCCGGTGCTTTGGCTTCTTACTTCCTGCTGAATGTTACGTCGCATTTCTCCCCTATTTTGAGGAAATCCAAAGAGACCTCAGGCATGCGCAAAAGCGAGGAAGGTTTTACGATAAAAGTTTGGACAGTACCTATAAAATTTACCCTCTCTCTCTTTATAGTATTAGTAAAGATATATATATATATATATATACATTTTTATTATTGCTTAGTTTTTTACATTTTAACTGTAAGGAAATCTTCATACGATATGTGTAGTACGAATTTATGGAAGTATGTTGAAAAAATTTTTTGACTCTTGAAAAGAACTTGAATTTTTTTTCTCTCTGAAGGGTATGAACCCTGTATACTGTTGCGCCACCGAGTTTAGTTTTATATTCTTAAGAGAATTTGTATTGTAGACAAAAATCTAACCGAAGAACTTCTGACAGTATGCAATATCAATCTTTATATTTCAGGTCTTTAAAGATGTCGTACTACGGATCAGACGCTAATCTTCGACCGTTTGAAGACTCGTTTTCAGAGAAAAGTATTCGTCATGGTAAGATGTCTATAATACTTTGGTTTTATGTGATAGCTTAATGTTTTGAAAGTTTCAAAATAATAAGCAAAGCAAACTTTTAACTTAAGCATTAGTTGTGTTACCAATATGGGTTCATTATGCATTCAAACATAAATTATAATTGGTTCATAAATATTTCTGTTGTTTTAATGTATTGCTGAAAGAGAGATATATCAATGACTTATAAATCAAAAAAGGAAGTATCTGCAAAAATGTGACCTACATAGTTCTCTAGGGAGTAAAAGATGCTCTTAGTTTAAACTAGGCTACTTCTTTAATATCAATCAGCTTGTTCGGCAGGTCAACTTATATTATAAGATTCCGAGTTTTACGTTTTCATTCGGACCAGTGATGAAAGATATACCAAGCAGGAAAACGTAAAATCGGGGTCGGGGTTGATAATCTAACCATATCCTTTAACCTTTTGAGTGGCCGCAACGTGAAATTCTGCTTTTTGATATTTCACTGGGTGAATTTACCATCCAAAATTTTGGAAAAAAAGTACCAATGAAACTAGGAACTTAATTTATTGAACTCAAGTTGATTTCAAAATGTTAAACTTAATTACTTAGAGGGAGAAAATAAATTATTAAGGGGTCCTAAAGTCGAAGTCACGGCACTTAAAGGGTTAAACATTGACCCTTATATTAGGTTGTTCCATAATTATTGGCCGTAAATGATATAGGCATGCAGATCATTTCTACTAACACAGTAATGATGAACTAACTAATCCCACTACTAAGTGAAGTGGGACAGTCCCAATGCTTTATCATGGAGTTTCCCCTCCCTGCTAATATTTAGGGGGTCATGGAGCAGGTTGTCAATGATTTAAATCTGATTTAAATCGCGATTTAAATCAATTGATTTTTTTAAAAAAATCATTGATTTAAATCACTTTTTATTTTAATCCTTAAAAAATTCTCTTGGACAATCCCAATTTCATTATTTTTACCATTTTCTTTTAGAGCTTTGATTTCCATCTAATAAATAGAAAAGTAATCCTACTCATCCCCCCTTCACAGATGCTGGAAGGTTGCAGTCCAAATAATATGTATGCACAAATAGTGCTATTTGTTGTCTAATATGTGAAATAAAGAAAATACATACAGGGGCAGGGCAGGTGTTGCAAAGAGTGAATTAAGGGGGAGGGACATGATAGGATGTGTGTGATATACTTTCAGTGAAAAGAAAAAACAAAAACAACAAAACAGAAGATGAATTTTCTATGCCTTGTATTAGCAACTGGGGGGGGGGGGGGCAGTCTTTATTAGTGGCTGAAATGGAACATATTCCAGCTTTACAAAACAAAAGCAAAATAAAGAGGGGGGGGGGCTGAATGAAGTGAGGATTGGGTTGAGCTTCCTGCTCCATTTGATCATTTGATTTTTATCCTAGCTAGTAGACAGGATTATTTTCAGATTAGCTCCTAACTTTTTTCTGGGTTTCTTTCTGGTGAAGCTTTACTTCAAAGGTGTTTTTGTATTTTTAAAAACTTAAAAGTAAGTTGTTCATAAATAAAAATTAATTAATAACTGAAGTTTCTAATTTTTTAAAAAAAAAATCAAAAAAATCCGATTTAAATATAAAAAAATCTGATTTAAATAAAAAAAATCCGATTTTTTTGATTTTTTTTTTACACCCTGTCATGGAGCAACGGGATGTGTAACTTGTGATTCTTTGCGAATTCTGTCTTGGCCATTTGATGGCTGCAACAATCGCCAGCGTTGGCAAAGCATGGGGTTCTGGGCCCGACGAGTCAACAAATAGTTTGGAGGTGTCTTACCAAGCTTTCTGGGAACATAATTAGCTTTGCATATGAGGTCAAAGTTATAGGGGTTGTTGACAGTGAAGAACAAATGAAAAAACAGCAAGAGGATTTAGATCAGATTACAGAGTGAGCAGTTAAATGGGGTATGTTGTTCAAGGTTGAGAAATGTCGAGTGCTTCATTTGGGTGTTAGAAATAAGCATGCAAGCTAATATTTACAGGAATCTATCTTAAGCAAAGAAAAAAGTTGTTGATCTGGAGTTGAAATTGCAAAATTATAAAAGCAAATAAAACAACCATGTTGCAACTACCGGGGGCTGCTAAATTACATCTGGCAGCAATACCATTACAGCTGTACTCTGTACAGTTCTGAAGGTGTATATATATTTATTTATTAGTACTCTAAAATGTATGGTTGGCCTTAAATTAAACATAAGCTTTTTCTATTGCTTCTTGTAGTATTTTTTCTAAATTAAAATTAGTTTATTACTTTATATATTAGAGCATTGGGTAGACATTATTATGCTCAAATTCATATGTGTGTGTATGTATAGAGAAAACTATGCATGTATTTAAAATTGTGCATTATTATTTTCCAGCTTTTATCAGAAAAGTTTACTCAATCATTATGTTTCAACTTGCTATCACAACTGCCTTTATATGCCTGTTTCTGTACGAGTAAGTATTTTTTAAATATTTTGTTGCATTTAGATTATTTTTTTTTAAATGCAAGATACCAAAAAATCTTTTTAGTTATCATTGTCATCAAAATAGGCATTCTGATGTCAAAAACCAGTTTTTGGCATGAAATGCAGCAAAACATTTAAACACTATTAAAAATTTAAAAGGAATAAAGGACTTTACATGCAAAATAATTTTACAGCATATTTAACTGCACTTTAAAATGTATTTCATTAAATTGTAATCAAAAGTAAGATACCAATCATTACATTACTTTAATTTGCCTCATTAATTGTGATTAGTTTATGTAAGTTGCAAATCAGGCGCGTAGGAACCAGGGGAGCTCTGGCTTCCCCTAGAATTTTTTAGACCAGCTCTGCTCCCCCAGAAAAAATTCTTTACTACAACATTCTGTAGCACATTATTTTCCTCAAACCTGTTTTTAAATGCTTTGATCTACTTTTCCTAGGAAATTCAGGCAATGTCACCAAAAACCGTCAAAAGTCATCTCTTAAAGGTACCATTTGGAATTTTTTCCGTTAGAGAAGTTTGAGATTTCCTATTTCTCAGCAAATATTTCATCTAAAACTAAGTTCCTATTAAAAATACAAAGTATAGTTAAACTTGTTTTTCTGAGGAAAGAGATGTTAGCAATGTTTTTAAATTCCTTTTATTCACAAAAAGTGTTCATTTGAATAGTTAGGACTTTGTAATTGATCTTGTACTTAACCCTTTCACCAAGGCCGTATCCAGAGGTCCCCCCCCCCCCCCCCGCGAAACGTTTTATAATGTAAAACAGAAAAAAAGTTTTTTTTTTTTTTTCAAATGGTAAAAAAAAAGTTTTTTTTTTTCCTTTTAACTATTAAACGAGTGAGAATTTGTAGAAGTACAAAAAAAAAAAAAAAAAAAAAATGACTATTCAAATTCTCTTTAGCTGCAAAACATACTTGAAAACAAGATTCTCATTAGCACTCTCTTTCCCAAATCAATTCAGGCTCAAGGCAAGCTACTTGTCAGTTTGATCGGTGCCCAACCCCTCCCCCATAAAATCATTTGTTAAACTAAACATTTTTTTATGCTTTGATTAATCTTAATTTGCAAAAGAATGCAGAAAATATATG
>JAXGGA010015768.1:0-28262 GCA_038373865.1 Uloborus plumipes
GCATCATTTTATGGTCAGCAATAGTATCTCAGCATTTGATGACTATTTCTCTGACAAAAATTAGTGACATAATATTACTTAATGTAGCAAATGCAGCTCGATCATATAGCATCCTAAGACTGCAGTTTCGCCCTTATTATGGGCTTCTCAGTTAGGAATAGCTAGAGCCGCTATATAGACAGGCCGACGCATCAAGATTAAGTTTCACCACTTTGGATCCAATTCCTTAACTTTTACTTTCAAATTTTCATTGTTGCGGAGTAGGGTTACCAGAAAAAAGTTTTGGCACATTGCTAAGCTTTGCCAAATCCACGTGCCGCTAATAATTGCTCACAGTGAAAAATTACCAAAACGCGATTACTGGCCAGAAAAGACAACCGCTCAAGCACACAAACACGCGCTGGATCCAAAGTGGTGAAACTTAATCTTGATGCGCCGGCTCGTATATATAGGGGCCTTAGGAATAGCCAATGATCGAGCCGGAGGCAAAAATCCTCTTATTGTAGCTAAGATAGCCAACAATAAGAGGATTTTTGCCTCCGGCTCGATCATTGGCTATTCCTAACTGAGGAGCCCATAATAAGGGCGAAACTGCAGTCTTAGGATGCTATATGATCGAGCTGTGGGTGCATTTGCTACAGTTCTACTTCAGCCCTGGCTTACGGGCGGTAACTCATTGCACATTACTTAATGTATTTTCATAAAGTAGGGAGGGGAGCAAAATTATCCTATGTATAACAAAACAGTTACCGCAAATTTGGCGACATTTTAAAAATCGTCAAAGCGGTGTGTTTTGAGTTCTTTCAGTTCAGGGAAAAAAAAAACCCAAAGGTGAGTATAAATTCTATACCTCGGAACCAGACTAACGTAAGTCCATTTTGGTAACTTTTCAAGAGGAGGGAAAAACAATTGTCGGATGCATGCAAAAGCTGGGATTCGCGCTTTTTAATGTTGCTAAATAATTGGAAGGAATTTGCTTTATAGAATACCGTTCTCATGGGTCGATGCAAAATAAGGTTCTACATATGATTCATTAATAAAGTTAAAATCGCCATTTTTTGACTTACGTCGTTCTGGTTCTGAGGTACAGAATAGTTTCTCAATACAGTCGACGCTCGATATAACGACCGTCTCCGTCCTACAGAAAACGGTCTTTATAACGAGTGGTCGCTATAAGAGGTAGAACATAGAGTATATTGGGATACAGTTGGGGATTTTCTCACCGGTCGTTATATTAGGATGGTCTTTATAACGTGTGGTCGTTATAACGAGCGTCGACTGTATTATTACTGACCCAGGCAGCGCCGGGTATTTTTGCTAGTACTATTATAAATGCGAAAGTTTGGATGTTTGGATGGATGGATGGATGGATGGATGTTTGTTCCTCTTTCACGCAAAAACTACTGAACGGATTTTAATGAAACTTTTAGAATAATGTAGCTTATGCATCAGAATAACATATAGGCTATAATTTATAACGATATTCGAAAAAGTTCGATTGGTAGCGCTTTTTCATTCCAATTTCGCATAAATCCGCGAAGGCTTCTAGCTAACTAATTCAGTATTTAGTGCATCATTTCAACTCCCTGTCGATAGGTAAAATTGCGTGTATCATTTCCGCTTTTCGCATTAAATGTTCAAGGCTTTTCTCAAGTCAAATCCAAAAGTAATTTTTTTTCCAGCTTCATGGTTAATATAAAGGCTTTTACATAGACATTGGAAACGAATGCGCGCCAGCAGGTAAACGAGCTTTTACGATGATTTGTATTTTAAAACATTTTGTAGTCTTAGTTGTAAGTAGAATATTTATCATTAAGACAATGTGTTTTTTATTGTTCTTTGAAACGTGTAAATATTATTTTGTAGAATAAATTGTACTCCTTTATTAGTAGATTGTTCACTGCATCAATTATTTTCTCGAGTTTTGTAAATATGTGTTATAGAGTATCGGTAACGTAATCTCTTGAAGAGATTGGCAACTGTATTAGGTTCATTATTTTCCAATTTGATGGAGCTTTAAATACAACTTAACGGTATTTCTTACATATTTTTGTGTTGATTGGTCACTTTCTCTGGGTACTTACAATAGAGCAGTTTCTTAGTATCCTATTGAACTGGAATTTTGCCAAATTTGCTGCAAGATTTCAATAACTGAGATTCTCCTCGATTTTTTCAACTGACGCCAGTTTTTGTGCCAAAGACTACGTAATAATACTTTACTTTTTACATGACATAACCAAAATAAAACAATTATTATCTGACTAGGTGACCCGTGCGAAATTCCGCAAAAAAAAAAAACAAAAAAAAACTCTAAACTTAAAATTTAATACGACAATTTTTATTGGCTTCATTTGCACAACATCGCCATCTACTGCCGTCGTTCTGACAACTTTTCAAAGAGATCAAAGACACGTTCACTTTTACAACTACTACAAAAGTGATACCCTATATTAAAATCAAATACCCAAGGCTACTACTAAACTAAATACTAACGTTATCGCAAAACTACCATAGTATTTTGAAACAATAAAAGTTACAATTAAGGTTTACCGAGCTAAGCCTTGGCTTGAAATGTCGCATTTAAAATTGATTTGAACAACAATGGTATAACGATTTTAACAGTTGAGCAAAAAATTTAACTTTTTCGAACTTCAATCGCTTCTAAGTCGCTTAAACGTGGATTTTCGAGATTCTCGTTACGCGGCGCTAGCAGAGAAACGTTCTAAAGAACGCATTTTTTTTTAATCTTTCGAATGAAATCAAAATGGAGACGATACGACAATTATTTCGGCTAGATAGAGTCAATTTTGTGCCCAAAAATTGAAGTTTGAATAAAAAACGAACCGACACTTTTTAGAGGGTGGGTCTAATTTTCGTCAATAGCCGCGAGATAAGCTTCAAAATCATAAATTTTCTTGCAATTCGATAAAGAAATGAGCGAGTTTTGACCGGGTATAGGATTCGGCTTAGAGAAATAATATATGGAGATATTTATCGACTGGCGGCAAAATCTCAATCATCGATATAATATTCCCACATTTCAAAAGTTGGAGTATTATATCGATGATTGAGATTTTGCCGCAGTCGATAAATATCAGATAATAATTGCTTTATTTTGGTTATGTCGTGTAAAAAGTAAAGTATTATTACGTATTTTTTTCTTTTGTTTTCCGATTCCGTATGTATCCATTAAAAACCTTTTTAAAATTATGTCAAAAAGTAAAGTAATAAACATACTAAATTAATAAAACCCTTAAACAAGACTAAAATTAACATTAATTTGCATTTTTGCATAAATAATTGCTAAATGTTCCCTATTAATTTCGAAATCATTTAGGATAAAAACTTTTAAAGTCATTTTATGGTCAGCAATTGTATCTCAACATTTGATTTCCGTTTCTCTGTGACAAAAATTAGTGGCATAATAATACTTAATGTATTTTCATAAAGTAAAGAGGGGAACAAAATTATCCTAGGTATCCCAAAACAGTTACGCAAAAATTTGGCGACATTTTAAAAATTGTCAAAGCGGTGTGTTTTGAGTTCTTTCAGTTCACTGGAAAAAAACAAAGGTGAGTATATAAATTGTTTCAATATTACTGACCCAGGCAACGCCGGGTATTTTTGCTAGTTATGACATATATTCGTTAAGGTCAGGTGTTTACAATTTGAAAGAAAACGCTGTATTGTTTTGTAAGAGATGATAGTCCCAATAGCAACAATAAAAGTAAATACTACATATAAAGCACTCTGGTTTGTATAATTGTTCAGTACTTATTTTATTTTTCAAATGAAATTTAAAAAATAAGTAATAATAATCTTTTATTCAACACAAGAAGACAATAAAGAGTATATTTGGAACAGTATTGAAACATTTCGGAGAGGGTTTGAACCATACCCCCCCCCCCTTAAATACGTCCATGACTAAAACGATTTCAGTAAAATGACAATGTTACTTCAGTTTTTAAACTTCTTGTGTCATATTTTCATGGATGGAAAATAAAAATACAAAATATAAATCATATTATGTGGTCTGTAAAATTTGCCATTCAAAACTAAATTAAGAAATCTCGAATTTCAATTTTTACTTCCTTTTACGTAGTAAAGGAAGTATTTTGATCGCGAAAAAAAATCACTCAAATTTGGGACTAAATTTTGATTTTGCTCACCCCCAAGAGAATATGTTGAGTAGTTTTTTCGACCTGTCAGCACTTGCATATGTACGTAATCACACCATCTCTCTTTTTTGACTTATTAATTTTCTTTCTTTCTTCCTTTTTTTATTCTGACAAAGTTGCAAAAATTTTTTGTTGCTCCCGGAAAATGTGAACAACACCAAGTTTTTTAAATAAAAATATACCAACATATTGTGTCTTTCTGAAAATGCGGAATGTAGGGTTGTTATACATCCTCATAAATGCAAATACTTGTAACCCTATATATGACAAGGAAATAATTGTCTTGGATTGATATTTAAAAGCCCCTTAGATATCTCAATCGGATCCGAAGTGTTGTTCAAGCTTAAGTTCATAAGCTCACGAATATTCGTAAAACATGTGTCGTATACCATGTCTTGGTAATATTTGCTATAGGAAATTTCAAATATTTTTCTATGCACTTGGATGCCAGACAGGTAAAATGAACTGTGCTATTAGTAACGGTAATAAATTAGCGTCGGCAGGTAGTGTGTAAGAAATAAAGTGATCCACTCAGTGAGGCAAAACTTGCGGGGGTATTCAATGTTCATGACTGATTTATTAGGAATTCTATGATGGCGCAATTGGGGTTTTACACACCTGCCCTCCGCGAGAACGCGCGGCAGAGAGCATGAGGTCACTAACCCAAGTAGCATACTTCGTTTTTTAAAGGTTGTAAAATGGTTATTAACGTTGTAACAACCACTTAAAAACGTTTATAAAACGTTTAAAGGTTATTTGTGCTTCCTGGGTAAGACTCTTGGCACTCATCTTGAACAGATAAGAAAATCATGACTGGATAGCGAGATAATAATTTTTTTATACTTCTGGACCGCTATCCGGGAAAAGGTTCAAATTGGCTGCTCATCTTGTTGATCTGTGTGAATAAATAAAAAATAGTTTGTTTGTGAATTATGGTGTCACTTGTTCTCCATCATTCATGACTCATGAATGCTATGGAATAAGAAGTGGGTAATTTCCATTTCATAGTGCAATAAAATTTTAAAAGATAATTGTTCGGAAAGTCGGAGTAGTGTACTCGTAACAGCATTTTTTAAAAAATAATTTTGATTTTGCTTTCTCTATCAACTCAATAACTTAAACTGGAATTTGGATTTCCTAAGCTTAAATAAAAGATAAAAACACAAGATTTTTAACACAGAATTGAATGAATAGCAGAATTGAGTCATACCAATTTTAGCTTTGATGCTGAATTTAGTATCGAAATTGAATTTATATGCAGCGCTGGCTATTCTTTCCATTTCTTTCCAGTACGCCTTCGCCCATGAGGGCACAGGCAAGTCACACTTTTCCTGTAAAACAAAAAACAGTACTAGTAAGAAGAAACCAATTAATCATTAAACCTCAACAGTTAAAGTTAGAAAGCAGTGAGTAACCACTCCTAAGCGAGGACTAAGGCAGGAACATGCAACACACCTCCAAATCGGCTATTTCGATCCATAGACTGCAGTTTCGTGCTTATTGTGCACTCATCAGCATGGAATACGAAACTAGCCTAGTTGGAGGCAAAAATCCTCTTATAACGCAAGGAGAGAGCCGAGAAAAAGAGGAAGCTAATGTGAAATTAGAACACCAGTAAGCGACCGCACTTGGTACGGTACAACTCTAAAATTTTAAGGCAGAGCTTAAGGTATAAAGCAGTGAGTAACCGCCCCTAAGCAAGGGCTAAGGCAGGAACATGCAATACACCGCCGGCTCTCTGTTTGCTTTATAAAAGGATTTTTGCCTCCAACTCGGCTCATTTCGTATTCCATGATGATGAGTGCACAATAAGCACGAAACTGCAGTCCATGGATCGAAATAGCCGTGTTGGCGGTGTACTGCAAGTTAAAGTTAGGTATTGTTACAAATTTATAAAGCTCGTCTATGAAATGACATCAAAACTTGAATAAAAATATTAATCAATCCGCCAGCATCATTGTTCTCCAATATCGTGAAACGATCACGATAGCATAACCACTCATTTTCTTGTCCATATATTCCATAACTGATTCTTCAATTTTGTCTTCTATCTATCATTCGAATGTCATCAATTAAAAAAATTCTTTACTCTACAGATTGGACTCCATTTGGGAATCTAAATGCAGTGAATTAGGATTTATTTTTTCTTAATGCGGCTGCGTTTAGCTTCTTGCCGTTTGCAGACCTAGTGCATTCCCTAAGACCGGCACCCATTCTTTCATGTGGCACCACTTTCGGCGGGATGTCATACCACGAGTATTTTGACGCCCAGTTTCCACACGAGATGGAGGCACCTGGACTCTGTTCGATGCGAAACTGCACTAGGAAGTTTAATTTAGCCAAGAGGTACTGCATGCCAAATGAGTACTCGAGGGATCTTTTACATGCCGCATAATCATACGACATGAGCGCTGTCTATTTTCTGCATCATGAAAATCCACCGACTGGAGCCGGGTTCGAACCCACGCTTTTGGGCGTGAGAGGCCAGCGTCTTAATCACTATACCACTCTGTCGGCTGAATTAGGATAGCCGTATACAGGCAAATATTTAATCTGTCTGTATTAAGGCTGCAGTAAATAAAAGCCCGGAAGAGCTTTAGTATTATCCTCGGTTTGAGGACTTTTCGATGTGGCACCCTTTTTTTTTTTTTTTTTTGACGCCAAGTCTCGCAAACACAATTGTAAAGCATTCATCACATTTTGCAAGCTAAAAGCAGAACGGCAACAAAAGTTGTGAAGGATAATAAAAACACAAAACAAGGCAATTGGCGAGTTAACCAACCTGAGGAAAATACTGAAGCTTTTCCACCAGCTCATCTATCAGCCATTTTAACCCATTTATGCCCAAGTTTTTTTAACAATTTTTTTCAATTTTTATCTGCTTAAAACTCTTTCTTGGAATGGTTTACATACATTTTAGGCTTAAAATAGTTCGCTGTTGCCATATTTATTAAATTATTTAACGTCCTATTTATGGGTTATTTTGCAGATATGTGAGCAAAATACGACCTTACTTGACTTTACTTTTGCAAAGTAACATTACAAGAGGCATCTGTGATCAATTTTAGGCAAATCATTTTTAATAGTTTAATTTTATGAAAAATTAGTTCGTAAAAAAACTTACTTTCTGTGGCTACCACATTCATGGCTACCCATACCATGAATGTGGCTATATCGCTGTTTGACTCATTAACCTAAAAATAACTGTCAATAAATAAACTCTGATGTCCAAAAAGTGGCTCTAACTGGTTTTCTCAAGAAGAAGGACTATTTAACTTGTGAAAAACAGCTTTAGTAAAAGGATATACCCATTGCAGGTTTTGTATGCAGTAACTAACAAGCGTCCCGTTTTTAGACTACTGGGCATAAATGAGTCAGTAGCATTCTTATAGACTTCAAAAATGAGAACATGAAACAGTACTCAATATCATGATAGAGGAGACTTGCCGAATTTTTTTGGAGCAAGCAAATAAAAAGTTTTACATAAAAATGTCCGTGAAGGAAGCAAAACCTACCTCACGATTTAATACGTCATATAAACGGGCCACGTCGTTCCAATTATTCAATTCAATTCCGCTATGATTTGACCAATAAGAGTAAAGAAACTATAAAAGGGAAAAACATAAACTTGAAATACGAATTTGCTTAGAATACTATAAGTATATTCAGATCAAGGCTCAAATATTAACAGTTAAAGAATAGCTCATAACTAGAATAAAATTCGAGGATAAAAACTCCTTCATAATTCTTGCAAAAATAGCTGAACACTTTGAAATACTTAATATAAAAAATTTATTCAACTTGTACGCTACATACAAAGTCTGTTAAAAAAGTATCCAATCTTTGACCGAACTGAGACAAAAGCAGAACCTGGTGTGTTGGAAACATAATACCTCTGAAAGTAATCTCTTTGGAACTTCCCACACTTCTCCAAGTGGTGCTGTCATTGTCGGGAAACATTCAGAGAAGGCCTGTTTCCGAGTAGCGTACAACTTAAGTATCGTTGCAGCCATAATTTCCCTTGTCCGAAAATTCCTACATTTCAGTGGTTTCAAAAAGCGGCCTAAAAGCAACGCCTCCTAAATACTAAATGCCTAGTACATTTGCTTCGCTTAGGTAGTCGCTGGTTCCACTTTAAGCGCCACCTTGTGGCAATGCGATAATGCCGTTGTTATTTTTTGATTGGTTAATTTTTAAATTTAAATTCAGAAATGAACCAATCGTTAATTTCTCGAAGAACTCCGGTAGATGGCAGTGCTTTGTGAAACAATGGCATTTTGCAGATATTGGCGATGGATCCAAATAATATTCGAATTATATTTTTTGATTGGTTAATTTTTAAATTTAAATTTAGAAATGAACCAATCATTAATTTCGCTTTCTCGAAGAACTCCGGTAGATGGCAGTGTATCGTGAACCAAGAACGAAATTTTGTTCTGTGATAAAAACCAGAAAGTTGCAGGCATTTAGTATTTAAGAGGCGTTGCTAAAAGTCGAAAGGGGCCATATTAGGAGAGTAAAGAGCCTCTTAAAACACAAGAGTCTGGATTTCGCCAAAAGCGTCCAAATCGAGCTTGAGGAATCCACTATATGGAAAAACGGTCCGAAATCAGTCTGCATTTTCCGATTGGTTTCCAGCTGGCTGTCGCCAACTTCAGGCGCTGCTTCAGTCATTCCGGCATCTTTGTTGGTATTAAAATATCCAATAAGAGCACTATACACTACTTAAATTAAATGCTACTTGCCTCCGATTGAAACTAAGTGATAGGAAACATCGCTCGCACGTCAGTTTTTGAACACGCTTGATTCCCTCATCATGTTTTCACACAAAAAAAAAAATGCTGCATACTTTTCAACAGACCTTTTTTTGCCACACATATATAGATTGATTGATTTTACATAAGCCTTTCTATTTTAATCTAATGATCACGTTTATTGACTTTACCTGCAATAACAGGAATTAGAAAAAAAACATTACCTCATCTTGTGCAATATATTGTTTGGCAGCATCAGATTTCAGGATCTTTTTTATCTGTTTTCCCAGCTTCGGACAGATAGGACTGTATCCAAAATACTAAAATATATTATATTGTAATATAAAGTATATTGTAAAATTTCCGGTAAAATGAAAAATGCAGTGTTATCAACAAAAGGAAAAAAAAGAGAAGAAAAGCAATGAATGAAGAATTCTTATTTCACTCGAAAACTGTCGCTAGTTTAAAGCTAGGCAAAATTGCTTAAAAAAATAAGAAGGCTGTAAGTTGAGCTATGGTCTTACTTACTTTTATGTAAACTTAAATTTATACAACCTTCAAGATTTTACAAGACAATTAGGAGTTCTGTTTGCAAAGAGTTTTTAAAATTATATTTCGGGAAAAGTCGCTTTGTAAAATTTTGTATTTATGCTCATTTTTTCTTGCTCATTAAAATAGTACTTTTTAACTGGTGACCCGTCAAATATTATTTTTCGCTTTTTGGTCATTTTAAAAAGTCTTTGTTATTTTATATTTGTTCACAACAAAATTTCATAATAAACGCCCTTTTTCATAACATTTTGAGATATGGTGAAGAAACAAGTATATTTTCGATTTTTTTTAAAGAAATCTCTAATACCGGTATTCCAGTATCTCGTGTTAAAAAATACCAAATACCGGTATTGCAATTTTGGTCCAGTATTACAATCACTAGTCAAAAAATTAATGGTAGTTATCTGCATTAAAAATATTTGCTTTTATTGTTTGCTGCGAGAGTAACAAAAATCAAATTATTCACCAAATAAAAAGCGCTTTGTGGTAAAACTAAATTACCTTTTGTTCGTAACTTTTTATTTTTATTTATTTATATTTATGATTATCATGATTGTTATTTATTATTTTTTTTTGCATTCAGTTGGTTGCTACATTTTGTCATTGAAATCGTCGGTGACGTCAATATTACACCAAGCCAGTAGTGTAACCTTCAATTTATTTCGAAATGTTAAAAAGATATTGCGCTCATTTGAGCAAAAAGAGTACGCTTTTGAAACAATGGATCCATTGCATTTCGGAACTGCAATTTTATAAGCATTTGTAGCAGTTGGAATTATTTCACTTTAATTCAAAATAAAATTAGTATCTGAGAAATTCGTTTGATCTTCATTTAATTGAAATAAATTACTAAATTAATTAGTTTTTCTTTTCATTTTTTTTTAGAAAGACAAAGAAATTCAACTGAAAAAGAGGGGAAAATATAGCTATAACTTCTCATATAGGCAAATATATTACGAAAATAAACCAAAGCAATTTAATATACAGGGTGTCCACTCCAATCGTGGACCAATAGCTAATTTCTAAACCGTTAGAGATAAGCATATAGTTCATTTAGGAAAAAAATCTCCAAATTACGAAAGGAATTTTATGTCTATTCAATGTTTTTCAAAAAATCAAATTTTGAAAGAGTTACGAAATTTAAATTTTTATACAGCCCCCAGTCCTATCAATCACATTTAGTAAAACATTCTTGACACTGTAACGTTTAAAACTAAAAAAAAAAAAAATCACTCTTCTACCACAAAAATTGACTGAGTTATGACGTTTTGAAAAATCAAGATTTTGCATTATTTCATGACGTCATCGAGAGATCGCTTAAGAGATCGTATGCGAAATCCTTCAAAATCTTGATTTTTCAAAACGTCATAACTCAGTCAATTTTTGTGGTAGAAGGGTGATTTTTTTTTAGTTTTAAACGTTACAGTGTCAAGAATGTTTTACTAAATATGATTGATAGGACTGGGGGGCTGTATAAAAATTTAAATTTCGTAACTCTTTCAAAATTTGATTTTTTGAAAAACATGGAATAGACCCAAAATTCCTTTCATAATTTGGAGATTTTTTCCTAAATAAACTATATGCTTATCTCTAACGGTTTAGAAATTAGCTATTGGTCCACGATTGGAATGGACACCCTGTATATTGTGTGTGTGTGTGTGTGTTTGTGTGTGTGTGTGTGTGTGTGTGTGTGTGATTCTGTCTCTCCTTTCAATGGGTAGTTAAAATGAATAGTAAGCTTGCTTGGTTTCTAAACCCTGAGGTAGCGCTGAGCCCGACCAGCTAACCGGAACATTTGCCTTGGAACAAGAGACAGTAGGCCTTGTGCTGTTGCGAAAATGAGTTTAGTTTTAGTTTTTTGGTAAAATTTTGATCCGATCAAAAGCACGATTTCCGGGTATTGTTTATGCTGCTCGTTTGAAACTAATTTTCACTTCTTGGCTATCTTTGCGGAATTTCTTCTTCTCTTCAGCAACATGTGAAAATTTCATTGCTTGTCAATAAATAATTTTTCATTTTGCATGCATTTTTTCTGTCCATTGCTTACTTTTTCATAGGGAGTACAGTTTTTGAACATAAAAGGGGGGGGGGTAAAGAAAGAAATGAAAGAAAAAGCTCCACATTATTTTCTGAACACCAAGAGGACAGAATACAATGACGGAAAATAATATGATATGATGAACTCTTACCTACTTTGTCATAATATCCGTCGAGGAAGGTAACAGGCAAGGGCTGCCAGTTGAAATGGGGCGCGAATCTCCATTCCTTGGTTGGCGCGTATAAGGTCGCCAACAAGCATAGGGCGCTGGAAATGGCGCGATCTTCAGCTGAAGTGTAGATTTCCACCTGAAGAACGATTAGGTTCACATTTTTTAAGATTATAACATTGTTTTGCAAAACAAGTCGAAGGTAAGGTAAATGTTCTCGATAATACAACAACCCTTTATATCTGTCACTTTTCTGGCTATGGGGTAGGGTGATTTGGGGCTACTGGAAACAGGGGGTCGGCATAAACATGTGGTAGATGGAAGCAAACTGTATTGCCTATCTTTTGGTGATTTTTGAAACTAAATTATTGGTGAGTGACAGCTAAGAAACATGAAGGGAACATTCTGATAGTTCCACGTGTTTCACATTAATTTTTTTGGCGTCATCATTATTTGAAGTTCAAGCAAAAAATGCGTTAAGCAAACAACAAAGTAATAACAATAAAAAAGATTTAAAGCTAAGATAAAATAATTTGAAGTTGGACATCGTGAATTCCAATTATGTTTTTCGCGATGACGAAGTGCGATAGGTACGTGTGTGTGTGTGTGTGTGTGTTTATAGGACATGCCCAAGTAGCATCAACTCATCGGATTTTGCTCGGCCGATCATCGAACTCCTCATAATTTGATCCCGTAACGCACGATGACATCGTTCCGATCAGTATCCGAGCACGGTTTTCGATGAGCTACTTTTAATCGGAAAGCGATATCCTTCCGATCAACTTTCCCGATGAAAATAAGCCGAGCATCCAAAATTGATCCTAAATTCATCGGCACGGGACTGCACTGCTCGCAAATTGCTCCAAATCTCATCGTATTTCGAGCAAAACTCATCGGATTTTGCTGCTCGGATTCTGTTAGGCCTATGAGACATGTTGAAGCAATTCCCGATGAGAACTCATCGGAATCGATCATCGGCCGATGAGAATTTCATCGGGTTTCGATGAATGGCTGATCATCGGCCGATGAGATTATGCTGCTAGGGTGGGCACCACCAGGGGTGCCCACAGGGGGGGATTATGGCGCAAGTTGCGCCATCAAAATTTTTGGGGGGAATTTTTTTAACTGATTTATTTATTAATTTAAATTATTTATTAATGATTTTTTTTTAATTCAAATTATTTACCGATTTTTTTTAATTTAAATTATTCATTAATTTATTTTTTTAATTTAAATTATTTCCTCTATTTCTTTATTATTATTTATTTATTTATTTGTGTGTGTGTGTGTGTGTTCTTGGAATGTCTGGAAGTTAAAAAAAGTTATTCTATTCTGCGCATAATCAAAACTTTTAAAAAATTAATAATCTGTAAAAATATAATTAAAAAAAATATTTTAAAATATAAAAATAATAAAAAAGAGGGGTAAAAATAAAAATAAAAAAGCACAAGATTGTTGTGAAAAGTTTAGGGGGGGGGATTTGCGCCATTGAGCTTGGGGGATGGGCACCCCTGGGCACCACCACCTACTCTGCCGGGGACCAGAGCGCACCGGAAGAAGAGGAGGTCGTACCAGCAAGAGTAGGCTGACCAGTTCTGGGTCCACCATCCTGTACCGCGTGGCGAAGGCGTGGGCGCCACATTAGCAGAGCAGGGTGGTGAGTAACGTTGTCAGACTGCCAATTTGAAATACTCACTACACAGCGTCTGAGGTTTAAAAGAAAACGTAGAGCGATTTGTCATTGGAAAAAAAAAGTGAATGTCATGGTTTTTACTTACTTCTTTAGGATCCGTAGTTATAAAGTCGTCGTATCGCTTGCGAAGAACTTTTCCCAGTTGAAACATCTGCAGTTTACCTAGCTAAGGAACAAAAATACCACTGAAGTTTTTTTATATATATATAAGCACGTACATAGGAGAACTGTACGTTTTAAGAGAAAGTTTTTTTGCTCAGGAAATAACAGGAAAAAAAATCATGAAGCAAACTCAAAATCATTGAAAAAAAATCTTACTAACAAAAATAAGTTAAAAAGCTTTGTCCCTAATGGCTAAAAAGTTACAGAACAAAACCACTCGACCAGAGCAAAAAGTTAACATAAAGTAAGGGTTTTAAGTCAGAACTCCTTTATATCCATAGTTCCGACTTGGATATAAAGGACTATACTATGGATTTTGAAAAATAGACTAAGCGGGTTTTGATTCTAAACGACTCAATTATAATTCCTTTATAAGCATTTGCTTGTAGAGATGCATACCATTGTTAGTTTTTTGAGACCTTCGAACCAAGCAGAGCCTGTATTCTTGTCAGTAGGATACAGTTCCAAAGGAGCATGGAAACCATTGGTTGTCATCTGTAAAAGAAAACACAATGTGTTCAGTTTATACTCTCAAGAAATATGCACAATAAATTAACATTCAAATTAATTATAACTGGGACAGTCCTTTGCCCCCCTAGGGTGGGAAACGAGGCATGATGGCTTATACTAGAACAAGTTTTGGCAGAGAAAATAGAAAACCTATTTATATAATCTAGTTCATCTTTTTTACTTCCTTTTACGTAGTAAAGCAAGTATTGTGATCGCGAAAAACATTTCGGAGTCAAATTTCGGTCTAAATTCTTTCCTTGGCGATATATCGCCAAGTTTTTAGTCTGCGTTTGCCGCCAACTTTTCTTGTTATAACTTGTGTTTATTTTTCTTTATAGGGGTCAGATAAGGTAAAATAAGTCATGGGGTAAAATCGATCAGTTTTTAAAAAGATGGGCACATAATATTTTCTTTCTGAGTTGCTGGCTTTATCTAATATATTTAAACGAGCAATTCTTGTATATATATATACACTTATTAGGGTGATGCTTAAAAATGAAAGTTAAAAAACTCAACGGTTCACCCTCCCATTTTGGTCTCTTATATGTAAAATGGAGTTAACTAAAATTTTTTTGGATTTCATTTAAGTTTTAGGGGTCGCTACCAGGCTTTAAATTTCATAAAAAATGTTGAAATTCTATATAATTTTCACTAGTAATTATTAATATTATAAAAAACCTTATATCACTTAACACTTTATTTTTATGACATGAAGACTAATATAACCACACACGACCCCCCCCCCCCTTCGTTCTAGACTAACTGTCCCCCCCCCTTCTCTTCCGCCCACTTGAAGAGCCTGTCACTGCTTGTCAGTGTAGTGGCTGTCTATGATCAGTGCTGGTGTGTGCAGTTTGTCTAACCTTCAAAACGTTGTATTTTGCTCATATTATAAAGAGTGATTTATTTTCTGTGTTTTTTTTTAAAGTAAATAATAAGTTTGGTATGAAAGAGCTTTTACTTGTGAGCATTACATATAAGCAATAAACTATACAATGAATAAATACATTTTAATATACTGGAAGGTTATATTACTTGTTTTGGCTGTTTTTAACATACTTCAGATTAATATATTTAGGCCTAGAGCTCGCAATTTTTGGTTTTCATAATTTTTTTTACTGTTATTTATGGCAAATTGTAAAGTGCCTGTAGTTTTAAAGGGGTGGATCAGCTTCTCTGCATTCCAAAACTTGAGTCTGGTGAAGGTGAAAAAATTGCATCAGCACAGTTTATGAATCCCACTTTTCACGGAGTTTACTCAATAAAGTAAAGAGTATGAGTTTCGACACAACCGCATCTAATGCCAGATCTCGAAAACGGGTATGTACAGAACAGAGTGCTCTTCAGGGCCCTATCCCGGTTAAACCACAAGTTGTGGTAGGTACGGGGGGATCCTGGAGTGTGTGAAGAGAAGTGTAGCTAGCATCTTCGTCTGAACCAGATAATTTATTATTCAAAAGATTTCAGAAAAATTGGCAATTAATCAATAAAGAGTATACGACGTTAATAACTGATAAAGAATATCTATGTAAAAGTTCCAAGATGTGAAAAATGAAGTACAATTTTGCTAAGAAACAATTGACAGAATATCAGCCCAGAGATGATTACAAGGAACTCTTGCAATTAAGCATTGTATTTAGGGAGGAGAACTAGAAAATGGCGTGTCATTTAAAAAGCCTGCATGTATTCACTGAGCACGTTGAATGGCAAAGTCTATCATAATCTCTGAAAATACTCTTGTTTCGAGAACAATTCAGATTGACAAAACATGAGGAAAAAGGTTTGCGAGAAATATGTATTTTTACAATCTTAATCTACATTACGCATTGGGTCCAAGCTCCATCCGCTTGTTCAGCCACAAGCTACGACTTAGAACTAATTAAAGATTTAAAGAAGTATGAAGATGTAAACCCTGTCATAGCTAGAAAAGCAATAAGGTATGTGGCCATTTATAGTATGCCTCAGAGAAACTTATCGCCTTATCATTTTTTGATGACAAAGTATGAAATAAAACTAAGAAGAAAATGGTGGAAGCTCTAAAGAAAGAAGGAGCTGATTTTTTCCCGAAAAGAATTATTGTAGACATTGAAAACATTGGTAATAAAAATCTAGAAGATTTTGTCACTAGTAACACCAAACGATTCCTTTTTATTACCGGATTAAGCTCCGATTTCCTCAAGAAAAAAGTTGAAGAATGGATCAAAAACATGGAATATATTCAAAGTAAGAAGATAATAACAAAATTTTAGGTAGTCAATGATACAGCAGAGAGAAAGAAGTGTCCTTAATCCAAGAGTACAACAAAATACTGACCCTAGAGGAAGACCAGAGGCAGTATATTTTGCTTCTTGTGAAGTCCTTCAGACAAAAGTTCCTGAACTACAAAAAAAGAAACTTTGCTGTCTGTACAATGAGTTTTTTACGTGTTAATTGCGCATCAAAAATTTTTTGAGGACTCTAAACAACTAATATAAGCTTATATTAATTCTGTAATAGGTTTTTTTTAATTGTGACAATTAAAGAAATTTTGTAAAAATCTGTGTTTTTTGTCTAATTTTCCTCTTGTTTGTTCACATCCAGAAAGTAAATCGTGAGATATATATATTACAAAATTAGCTTTGGGTAACATATATGAACCTTAAAACCTCATTTTAGTTTGTATTATGTAAAAAAATATAATCTTGTAATGAATGCAATTTTTTTTTAAATAATCACTTTTTGGGAAAAATGTTAGATTTTTTAATCTTTAGTAGCGACCTTTAAATTTTTCTTAAAAAATATCAAAAAATTATTTTAAGTTTCTCCTATTAGGTAGAACAAAATGGGAGGGTGACCCAAGAGAAAATTTAAAAAAAAATATTTTAGGGTCTTTTAAGCATCACCCTAACACTTATGTTAGTCACAAAAGTAAGTATGCAGAGTGTTTGTGATGATGTAATATGAAAAAAAAAACAGACTTACAATATTAGAATTTTCAAATTAACGATTTATTTCGATTACAGCAACATTGAGCTTATTTATAGAATGAAAAATATTTAAAAAATAGAAATATTTAGTTAGCAAGATGAGCTTAACTTAAAACAGGATGTAATTTACATCACAAAAGTAAGTATGCAAACAAAAACAAAGACATTAATATTGTAAATTTTACAATTTTTCAAAAGAATTGGTAATTTGCTGAATAGCCTATGGCCTTTATAACAGCTAACAATCTAGATGACGCTGATTTTACTAAACTTTGAGTGACAGACTGACAGAAGATGGTATTTTCTGCCCTTCCCCCAAAGTCCTTTCTTTTAGATCATTCTTAGTTTTGATCTCTTGTTTTCGAATTTGGCGATCGAGATAATCCCACAAATGTTTAATGGGATTAAGATCAGGTCACTGCGGTGGGGTTTTTAACTGTTTTCGCACGTTATATCGCAGTCATTCCCAAACAATCCGAGTAGTATGTTTGGGATCCTTATCTTGTTGGAAAGTGAAGGATGTATCGAGTCCCAATTTAGAAGCACTTTGGCTTAGATTATTCTTTAAAGTAGTAATAGCTATATTCATTCATTATTCTGTCCTATTATAACTAAATTTCCTACTCCTAAATTTCCTAAGAACACCAGAAAACCATTTGTTAGCAAAGTGAATTGCAAAAAGAGAATAGATTTTGCAAAAGAAAATGTAAAGCAGGACACAAATTTTTGGAATACC
Organism: Uloborus plumipes; assembly: GCA_038373865.1. Lineage (NCBI taxonomy): Eukaryota > Metazoa > Arthropoda > Arachnida > Araneae > Uloboridae > Uloborus > Uloborus plumipes. Next base: position 17,759 of record JAXGGA010015768.1, read on the forward strand.
GTGATTTTTTCGGATGAAAGTAAATTCAACATCTACGGGGTCAGATGGAAACCAAAAAGTTTGGAGAAAAGCAAACGCAGCTCTAGAACCATAGAACATGAAAGAAACTGAAAAACACGGTGGTGGTTCGATTATGGTTTGATACTGCATGGCAGCAACTGGAATAGGAAATTTAGTTATAATTGACGGAGTAATGAATCAATGTAGCTATTTGAATACTTTAAAAAATTATCTAAGCTAAAGTGCTCCTAAATTGGGACTCGATACATCCTTCACTTTCCAACAAGATAATGATCCCAAACATACTGCTCGGATTGTTCGGGAATGGCTGCTATATAACGTGCGAAAACAGTTAAAAACCCCACCGCAGTCACCTGATCTTAATCCCATTGAACACTTGTGGGATTATCTCGATCGCCAAATTAGAAAACAAGAGATCAAAACTAAGAATGATCTAAAAGAAAGGACTTTGGGGGAAGGGCACAAAATACCATCTTCTGTCACTTAAAATCTAGTAAAATCAGTGCTATCTAGATTGAGAGTTGTTATAAAGGTCATAAGCTATCCAACAAATCACCATTTAAAAAAAAAAAAAAATTGTAAAATTTTCAAAATTAATGTCTTTTTTTTGTTTGCATACTTACTTTTGTGATGTAAATTACATCCTATTTTAAGGTAAGCTCATCTTGCTAATTAAATATTTGTATTTTTTAAATAATTTTCATTCTGTAATGCAGCTCAATGTTGCTGTAATCGAAATAAATCGTTAATTTAAAAACTCTAATAGTGTAGGTCTGTTTTTTTTTCACATTACATCATCACAAGCACTCTGCATACTTACTTTTGTGACTAAGTGTATATATATATATCTATAATAATAAAAGCAAGTGCAATGTGTCTGTCTGTCTGTCTGTCTGCCTGTCTGTCCATTTGACCGAGCTCTCCAGCCAAATCTATCGCACGCAGGGACCTGGAATTTTTTACTCGGAAGCACAAAGGGGCTGACCACCAGACCTCGAAGCCCGATTTTCGATTTTTGAATTAGAAAAATTTAAAAAAAATATTTATGAAACTTCTTCTCGAGATCGCTGCTCGCCAATACAATATGTGTTATCGTAAATCCTTACTTCAACGAGCGACCCGATGGTCAAGTGGTTCTGCGCGTCAGGTTGAAGTTCCTGATGGAATGAGATCGAATCCAGACCCGCAAGGATTTTTTCGAACAGCTGCATGGTTTTTTTTTTTTTTGAATGATTTTAATGATTGTAATGTCCTTATGCAGGTACATCCCCTCATGGGGATCTACCCCATATTTTTTTATAGTACAAAATGACAGTTTTGGTCGGATCTTTGTTAAAATTGGCAATGGGGTCCTTCGATGCTGTAGAATTTTCTTATGGACGTTTGCGCCATTTTTGGAGGCTTTGAATCGATTGTGGCAATAAATGGTTTTTGATTTGCGGCACTTATATTATTTTTTCAAAAATTATATACACTATCAATTATATTATGTTAATTTTTGTACCTTTATAAAATTCTGTATTTTATACCTTGCATTTACGTCAAATTCAAGGTAAAATTAAAAGTCAAAAATTCTGAAGAAGATAAATATATGTTAAAAATTAAACTATTTTTTGTGATTTTCATATTGTTTGTGACCAAAAAACATTATTACAAACAAATAAAACGTATCAAACACCATGAGTGTTGAGTTATTAGGCAAAATCTGCTGTGTAATGTTTTTTTTTTTCACTGCGAGAGGGGGGGGGGTATGAACGACCATTAAAGTGACACAAATTTTTAAAAAATAAAGGTTGGATCTCCAATTATCTTGCTTCGTAATTTGAACCCGCCCCGGCTGTGCAACGGTACGCGATTAGTCATTCAAAAATTAATGAAAAACGTGATCGAAGCCAGGATTTTAAATGGCAAGTTCAGAGGTGAAAATATACTCATACCACGGATTCCTATTATACCTACAGATGTGCCAATTCAATTCAAACGTATTCAGTTTCTGATTAGATTGGCATTTGCAATGACTATCAACAAATCCCAAATTCAAACGATGTCTGTTTGTGGCTTAGACTTGAGAACTCCATGTTTTTCACACAGACAATTATACGTGGCATGCTCTCGAGTGGGTAAACCATCCAGTTTGTTTGTGTTAGCTAAAGATGGACTAACAAAAAATATTGTTCACGCTATAGCATTAAGAGATTGATATTGTTTAATAGTGTTACTGTCGTAATTGTTTAATGATATATAATTTTAAGGAATAAATTATAATAACTTAAAAATAATGTTTGCCTTTTGTTATTTTTATATTCTCTCATCGTTCACAGCGCTCCATGCTTATTTCACGCATATACAACATTCTTACATACATACAATATACACAACACATTCTACCATACATACATACTTACAATAAGTAAGCTATTTTTTGTTTACACTAGAAATTGCTACTATTGTGATTTGTTGCTATACACGCTACTATTCCTGCGCTATTCACTTATCTGCATTTTCTAAATGCACGGGCAACGCCGGGCGGGTACAGCTAGTATATATATATATATATATATATATATATATATATATATATATATATATATATATATATATATATATATTTCGGATCTCGAAAACGACTCTAACGATTTCGATAAAACTTGGTATTTAGATGAAGTTATGGTTTCTGAGTTCATCTACGTCGGCGTTTTTTCTGTAAAAACGCCAGTTTTCACAAAAAATCCCGTTTTTTCGTGCCTTCATTAAGTAAGTTTGAAACGCTTTCTTTATCGCCATTTTCTTTATGATTATTATCAATTGTTACTGTTGCATAGCAACCACGTTTTAATTTAACAATGAATTTCATAGTTAATCACATCAGCGCGAGTTTAAATTTCATGGTATTTGGCAACGTTAAATTGTTATTGTTTTTTGATATGTTAAAGCAAGGCTTCACTAGATAGTGTCTTATACAGGCTGTTTCATTTATTCAAAAGCCATGGGATAAAAGCAGTGGTGATTGTCCAGCGACATTTATTCAATTTTATCTAATATCTTTAAACGAGCAATTCTTGTATATATATATATATATATATATATATATATATATATATATATATATATATATATATATATATATATATATATACAGTGGCGGATCCAGAAAAAATCTACAGGGGGACTAAACTTCCTTTCGAAGTATCTTGTCTTTTATAAACACAGAACTGCTCACCATCATTTAAAAATAACATTTAATTAAAACACCAACTTTATAAAACATACACAATCAAGCTAAAAAACACGCAATTTCCAAAAAACCACACCACCAACACACCTTTCCAGGCCACACCCAACACACTTCTCTCTCCAGTCCTGTTGCCAAAGTTTGTTACAGTAATTTACAGATTTCTCTCAGAGCGGCTTTAGTTCTTGTGCCGCCAGCACCCTGAGATCCTTACAGCTCCCCCTTTTAGGAGCTCATTGATGACAAAGTCGCAATGAAGCTTGTTACACACCATACACACAACCTCAAATCAGCAGATGTGCAACCTCCCCGACAATTTCAAAACAACACATAAATTTCCTCTTGGACACATACACAAAAAAAAAAAAAAAAAAAAAACAACCACGAATTACCAAATTATCGGTGCCATAACTACAGGTATTAATGAAGTCACGCACCGTTCGAACCCGTGCATACTGCCTCGTCACTGAAAACCAATCTTGACATGGAATCAGCATTATGGTGTTGCAAGCCTTTCCGATAGGATATAGTCAGATTATACCTTTGTAACGCCAATGACCATCTGATCAACTTAGCACTATTTGGCGTACTTCGAGTAAGATAAGTGAGGGGGTTATGATCTGACGTAACTACGATCTTTGCTCCAAATACCCATGTATCGAACTTTTTCAGTGCCTCGATCACGGCATAAGCCTCCCTTTCGATTGTGGACCACCTTGTTTGGGCTTCTGTGAGCTTTTTACTGAAGAATGCTATTGGTTTCTCCAGCCCCTCGTCATCTATTTGAGCCAGACACGCTCCAATAGTGTGGGCAGAGGCATCGGTATGCAACTGGAAAGGCCTATCCAGTTTGGGAGTAAACATGCTCGACATTTTCGCCAGTTCGTCTTTTAGGTCTAAGAATGTCCTTTCTGCTTCCTCATTCCACGGTATCACGTTTGGAACCCGTTTCTTGGTCAGATTGGTTAGTGGCAACACTAAAGACGAAAAATTTGCAATGTAGTCACGATAATAATTTGCCAGCCCCAATAGGCTCCTTAGTTCCTTCTTGCTAGTGGGTCTACATATTCTACGGATTGTATCCACTTTTAAAGGGTCTGGTGAATGCCTTCCTGATCCTATTACATGACCAAGAAATTTTAATTCTTTTTTGCCGAATTCACATTTTTCCAGGTTTACGGTTAATGCAGCCTTTCTTAGAGACCCAAGTACCTTTTCCATATGGCCCACATGCTCCTGCCAGGTACGAGAAAAGACAGCAATATCATCAATATACGCCCGGCAGTATTCTTTGTGTTGGTCCAGTAGCTTGTCCATGGATCTCTGGAAAGTACTTCCCGCATTCTTCAGGCCGAAAGGCATAACTGTCCACTGGTAATGCCCGGTGTGTGTCACAAATGCCGTGTAAGCCTTCGATTCGGTTTCCAAGGGAATCTGCCAGTAACCCTTAGTGAGATCCAATACCGAAATAAAATTGGCCTGCCCGACTTCATACAGTAAGTCCTTCGCAATCTTCATTGGGTATGCATCTGGACGAGTAAAGCCATTAAGATACCGGAAATCTACGCATAATCGCACACTGCCGTCCTTCTTCGCGACACACACTACAGGATGGGCCCACTCGCTTTTACTAATCTCTACCAATCCCTGCTCAAGCAGTTCTTTGATCTGGCGATCTACTTCCTGTTGCAGTGCTATGGGTACCCGATACGGAGACAATTTTTTGGGCGAGAACCCCTCTGTAAGGCAAATGGAATGTCCATCCACTCTTGCTCTTCTTGGTTTTGCACCAAATATATCCTTGAACTCTTGTAAAACATTTATTAGTTCCCATTTTTGCGCATCGTCCAGATTTTTGCTTCGCCCCAGCACATATTGCTGAATATTATCCCGCAGTGCCTGATTCTTAGTCATCGATGTACATGACTTGTCATTACCCGACGATTCTGCCGCATACCTTGGCGAATAAAATACCTCTCCAAAATCCGAGTCTTGTTCAAAAATTAGCCCCACGTTACTAATTCTTGAGACGAATGGACGAACCTTATTTACATGTAACTCTCTTGTACCTCCGTCCTCTAACTTGACGACAACTGAGTTAGGTCTTGTGCGCTCTATAATGGTAGCTGGACCAATCCACGTTTTAAGCAACTTATGAGGGGAAGATGGTTGCAGTATTAATACCTTATCCCCAATGCAGAATGTTTTTTCACGTGATCTTAGATTGTATTGATGAGCATATTCTTCCTGCTTCTTCTCGGAACTCTCTGCTGCAATTGCATGAGCATTTCTAATCTTGTCAATTAATTCCTTCAAGTATTTTTCGATCGAAGGAGATGCACCAGTGGGAATTTTCCTTTTCCCCGTCCATACTTCCTTGAGCAAACTTAACGGTCCTGGAGGTATGCGACCATAAACCAATTGAAAAGGTGATATTCCTGTAGTGCTATGTGGGATCTCCCTGTACGCAAACAATAAATAAGGCAAATGGGCATCCCATTCCCGCCCATGATCTTGAATATTTTTGTTGAGCATATCCTTTAACGTTCTGTTAAATCTCTCCACGGCTCCCATACTCTCCGGATGCCCTGGAGTCGTGAATCTGGGTGATACCCCAAGCGCATCTAAGAACGCTTTCTCTAAATTAGACCTAAAATTCGGTCCTTGATCAGTACAAATTGTCCTTGGGAAGCCTGTCTGCGGGAATATCTTCATCAACACCTCGCACGTCGTCTTAGCGGTGATATTCCTTACTGGTATCGCCTCTGCCCACCGCGTACATAAATCGACTGCACAGATGATATACTTATATCCTCTCCTAGACATTGGTTCCAATGGACCAATACAGTCAATGCTCCAAACCTCAAAAGGTTGCTCCGGTCTAACCAATGGTTGTATAGGTATTCTGTCCCGAAAAGTAACTGTTCGCTTCAGCTGACACTGCCTGCAACTCACACAGTATTCTTTTACTTCTCGCTTTAATCCCGGCCAAAAGAAGGAATACTTTATTCTTTGTTTTGTCTCTTGTTCTCCGAGATGACCCGCCAAAGGAATCTCATGTGCGACCGATAACACGTGTCGTCTTCTACAAACTGGCAATACCACCTGCTTGATATCTTCGCCGCATACCCTTTCAGAGTGCATGAGCATCTCATCCTCGATAAAATTAGGAATCTCTACCCCGTTCTGCCTTTCTCCAAGCATCCCTCAACCTCTCGTCTGCCTTCTGCTGTTGTATAAAGACCTTTCTTTCCTCTTGAGTCTCCAAATCGACATCGTTGCTGTCGACTATATCGCTATCTTGAGGCCGTCCTCTACCTTCTGGAGACGGGATGTTTCTGCAGATCCGTGACTGTTATGTACTGTTTCCTCTACTTCCGTACCATCTTCCACCTCCGCCAGTGCGACTTCCAACTTAGTGAACAAAATCACTTCCTGAATCAGTGATTCATAAGCAGTAGAACAAATCAATAGATCACTAATCAATTTCCTCGATACTGCACATATCACAGGGATCTCTCCATGTTTACCATCATCAATTCCCATTCGGATTAACCTTAAAGGAACCATCTCCCTTTCTCCAAACGCAGATACAATTTCTACTCGTCTACCGCCTTCGCTGGGGATGTCTTCCACTAAGTCGGCCCGTATTACCGAAACTTGGGCTCCAGAATCGACAATCCCTTGCAGTGTTTATTTCCACACCTTATATAGACATTCTTTAATTTATCAAAAGTTCCTATCCGTTTTCCCTCATTAACCATTGGAGCAGTGATCTTTGCCGTTAGTACAGACGAAGGTCCATCAGCATAATTGTTCATTTCTGCTTCCATAACATTAGTCTGAACCCTTTGGGTCTTTGGGTTCAAAGAACGATTATTTTCTCGACATGCCGCAGCCCGGTGTCCCTCCTTGCCACATGAAAAGCATGTTATCCCGCGATTGTAATTTGATACGATTGCCTCTGACCCAGTATTAGCAGGGACTGGCTGTCTGTTAACTTGTTGTCGAAAGCCTGTGGTTTTGTTATTTAAAGGGGGACCAGACTGTCTATAGTCGCTCTTAGACTCTTCATAACCTCTGTACGAACCCCTGCAACTTTCGCGTGCGCTCTCGTACGAGTCCAATTTATCTGCTAATTGTGTGGGAATTACCATTTTTGGCCACTCGTCGACGAAATGTTCTCGTATCTCATTCGGAACCATTTTTTTAATTTGATCTGTAATAATTAACTTTTTCAACGCTTCAAAATCTTTTATTCCCAACCCGTTGATCCATTCTTCGAAGAAATTGACAAGTTCAAAAACGACTTCCCTCCAAGTTTTACCGGGGCTGCGCTGATGTTGAACAAACTTTCTACGAAAACTTTCCGGGCTCAATCTGAATTTCCGAAGTAGTATACTCTTCATGTATTCATAATTTTCAAAGTTTTCTTCTGATTCACGAGCTAAGGTCTGAACGATATCCGATGGCAACAGGGATAGCAAACTAGATATCCAGTGCCTTTGGTCTACCCGGATCAGGGTTGTTTGATTTTGTCCGGGGCGGAAAAAACCGCCGGAAAAAACCTGGAAAAAACCGTCCCGGACAAAATAGTATTTTGTCCATTTTGTCCACTTTAAAGAAAATGACAGTTCTTGATTAAAAAATCCAAAGTTTAAAAGCAATGTTTTAAAATATTGATTTTTTTTCAATGAGGTACTTGTTTTATTATCAAAATTAACACACATAATTATGTATACCAACAAATATTTAATAAACAACAGATTCTATAAAAATATAGTATCTGTATCTGTACAAAATAAATGAATATTAACGATAAGATTTAATGCTTACGAGAGCACACATCAGCAGTAAATAATTTTAAGATGTTTATTTTTTGTGAAGGCGTTTCATTGCCAACGATAAAAGTGTATATGAAATATAAAAGTAGAAATGAAAATTTTAAAAGGTTTTAGTCTCAAAATATTAAAAACCCTATGAAATAAACATTTGATGACAAGGAAGAAAATTTTGCCATGAAATGAAATATGTTCCTATAATAACATTAATATATCCATAAAACAATGCTGTGTACATAAATATTTTACAACGGCGCAACATTCATTAAATCCTCAAAAAGTATATCGTAAAATGACCAAATGAATCAAACTTAAACCAATATTTCTTGTAGCATCTAATGTATTTTCAAATACAAATGAAATACATTTATATGTGTATTTAATTCAAACAAAATTTAACCATAGAATTTATGAGAAAATTTCATATAAAGTTTACTTTTTAAGGGATTGTAATGTGTTAAATAAATAGAAGGTGACAGAACACTTTAATTTCTTTTTAAAAATATGTATTAAAGAAAAACACTTTTTTTTTCTATTTATCTACTTTAAAATAATGTAATTACACTCAATAGTTAATTCACTATGTTAAATTTTATTTCTTTCAACTAAAATTAGTTAAAAATCAATGGGTTAGTTGGCATTCTTTTTTTTGCGTGAGATCATCCTTCTATTTTGGGAAATAGGTAATGCAAGAGAGGTACAAATTGTACATCATAACATTTTGATACATCAAACGTATGAAAAAAAACTTTTTTTTTTCATTTCTTCCATTTTGTCCATTTCGTCCATTTCTTCCGGCGCCCCGGACTTTTTTCAAAAAAGTGGACGAAATGACAACCCTGACCCGGATTCTCTTAGCCTGACGCTCCCATATTTCTAAGTACAATACAATGTCATCCTCTTTTGGACTAAATTTCGGCATCAATTTCGCAATCAAAAATCCATAGTTAGCATCAGCCGTTTGGCTAACATTTAACAGATCCTCTGTGCTGGTTCTCTCTAACTTCAGTTTCTCTAGTTCGACATTCATCTTTTCCCTCTCCATTGCCCTCTTTTCTACCCTCGTACTCATGATAGATTCTAACATTCCTCTTACGAACTCCTCCTCGTAGTTTTTACTACTTGTAATCAGGTTTTTTAGATCTACGATTCTCATCTCGGGTGCAATTTCTTCCCCTAATTCGACTGCCAGGCACTGCAAGTCCTCTTTCCTCGCTCTGCTTAAGTACGCTATATCCTTCGTTGAAACTAGAACTCAATCCCACAACCAGATATCCTTGCGAAGAAAAATTTCTGCGTGTCGTAACTATGGTACAATTGCACTTGATTCTTCAAACCGGCAAATCAAAGTAATATATTCAAACAGTAAAACACACTCACTGTATCATTGGGGAAGCTGCACCTTTAATCATTCTGAATTATAACCAGTGTATTCCATCAGCATGCATCTTCCTTCACCGACGTGGTTCGCCCTTCGGCCGAGTTAAAATCCTGCCGACTGCGCCACTAAACTTCCTTTCGACATTTCTTGTTTTCGGTAAACACATAAACTGCACACCATCATTTAAAAATAACATTTAATTAAAACACCAACTTTATAAAACATACACAATCAAGCTAAAAAACACGCAATTTCCAAAACACCACACCAAACTCTTCTAGCCGCCAACCCGCCTTTTCAGGCCACACCCCTCACACTTCTCTCTCAGTCCTGTTGCCAAAGTTCGTTACAGTAATTTCCAGATTTCTCTCAGAGCGGCTTTAGTTCTTGTGCCGGCAGCACCCTGAGATCCTTACAATTATGAACAGATTGCAGCATATAACCATTATAAAGTGTGTTCTGTAGCAGTTTTAATATGATCTTTATCAGAAATTACATCGTTCACAATCTCAAGAACAAAAAGCCAAGTTTTCAAAGTTATTCCCAGCTTCCCGGTTTACGTTCATTGCTGATTTTATTTCTTCTTATAAAATGTCTTTTTAAATATTATATCGTAGGCAGAAAAAAATTTAGTAAAAAAAATATGTACCCTCTGGGGTCTATCGTAACTTTTAAGGGACGATTTTTCTTTCCTTAACAAAAAAATTATTTTTTACATGATATTTTTTTTATTATTTTCCTGTCCATTAAACACTGTTTGTAACCAGTATACAAAATATCTTTGGAAAAAAAATGTCAGGCATTAATGGGTTAAGTTCTAAAATCAATACAAGTATCAAACCAACTTTTCTCACTTGCTGTTTTAAGAAAAAGCAATCATTCAAGACTTGGTCGATCAGAAGTCAACTTATCAGAGACAGACTTTATATGAATGTTATAAAAAATACAATGTTGCATTCTTATATTTAAAAATAAGACAGCATAGAAAAATATATAGCTTCTTTTTTCAAATATATTTTTTTCTTTTTG
>JAXGGA010015769.1:0-28259 GCA_038373865.1 Uloborus plumipes
TGAAAATAATATGATTTTAAGAAATTACTACTCTAACGGAAAAACACAGCTCAAAGACACAAATATTATAATATTGTCTTGCAAATATAATAAACTAAATGTTTTAGAGTACTTATTTAGCGACAGTAATAAACTGTTAACTAAGTTAGCTGTTCTTGCCGAAGTTGATGCATTTATACCAACTGATGTGGATGAACAAGGTCACAATTCATTTTACTATGCTATTCTCTGGAATAATACTGAATTAATTAATGCTCTTATTGCAAAATGGCCATGTAATGATTTTGGAAAGCACGAAGGAATATTAAATGAAATACTTTCAAATTCTTACGCAGAGTTCTTGCTAAAAAACATTTTTTTGTCTGAAAATGTCGAACTCTTACTTCTCGAAAGATTAATAAATTGCAAATTGTTCTGTGACAGTCTTGAACAAAAAGAAGCCTCTTCTTCTGAAATGGTGCATATAATGTTACGAATGGAGTTCTTAGAAAAAAGTATTATATCATTTGTTGGAGAGTGCTCAAACTTAATGAATGGCAACCTCATATTCATGATGAAAAACATTGCCAAAAATATTTTTATATTAAAACACTAATTGAAATGGACGTATGAGCTGTTATCATGGGAAGAGATGGAATTCTGCTTAATATGTTTTATCAATGCTCACACAAAAGAAAGCGACGTGAAAGTTTTTTGTAAGGCAGTGTTAAATGTTAGAAAGGTACGTAATTATTTAAAAACTTTTGCAATGATCCTGAAAAAAGAAAAAGATAACATCTTGAGCAATTTTAATTCTGATAAACAAATTCCTACGCGAGGAAAAGTCATCGAAGAATTAACAAGAAAGCACCCAGAACTCGAGGAGTTATACCACGATTTTCACCAGCTAAGAGACATCCATTCACTGGGAAGAATAGGTACTTATTTAAACTTAGCGTTGTCGGTCAATCCCGAAGGAAATGAAGGACAACTGGTGATCATCAGAGCTTTGCAAGTCACCGGTGAGTGCCTCAAAAATACTCTAAAATCTCCAAACCTATCTGATGTCGCAAAAGAGCTTTTGCTCTCAGTGGCGTAGCTACAGCTTCTGCCGCCCGGGGCGGATCTTCAATTTGACCCACCCCCCTTATTTAAACGTACATAGACTGTTTATTATTTAGTCTGAGCAACGAAGAGTGCTGGAAAATCGTACTCCTGGGTCAATATTTTAATCTAGTAACAGGATCATTGCTCACCTACGATTTTCATCTCAAAAGATGATCATACGCAAAAAAAGCAACTAGATTTTGAAAAAAATTCTAAAAAAATATAATAAAAATTTCGTATTAACAATTTTATCAACGAAATCTTCAGGACGGGATCTTCAGGAAAAGGAAATTAAATTTATTAGCAAGTCAAAGATCAGAGTTTATGGTTTATACATCGTTTAAAGAATCACAAAGCATTTTTCTTCATGAAAATACTTCATTATACTAACAAACAGTGATGTAACAAGACATTTCTAGAAATTCAAGTTGGTTCACTTTTAAAACATGAACAACATTAAAAACATTAAATGAGCATAGCAAGTAGTTTTAATCCATCCATTATATTAAAATTATATCGCTCATCTTTTAATTAGTGAACATGAAATAAAATTAAACATATACATACATTAAATTGTTTATAATGTAAATGTTCTTCAATTATAAGTTTAGAAATACATTTTTTATCTAAGTCAGAACTTATGGCTCTTACACATTTTGTGGAATCACAAAATAAGTATAAGAAAATATCCTGATTAACAAAGCGCTCCGGCAATCTACATAACTATGATGAATGCAATGGGAACATTAGATATTTTAGTATATATGAGAGAAATAAAATGAAATAAGATGTAATCAATAAGTAAGCCTTTTGTCACACTGATTCCCGATTTTTGCAACGCTCAGAATTTTAATTAAAAATCAAAACTATGCTAAATGTATTTAAAAATCGAAACTGAATGAAATAAAAATATTTCTTCACATTACACTTATTAAATGAGAAATAAACGTGAAATAAGTATAGCAAGGAAAAATTATTAAATTGCTACTGAAATCTGAGTGTCTACACCTCATAGTCCAGTCAAATTAGACATTAAAATCGCAAATCGCGATGTAGTTCTGAATTTTTAATATGTTGTTTGGTCCTTTAAGGTCCCAAAGCAGAATACTGCTAAATTTGGAACGTACGTCGCAGAACAGATACTTGCACTGCAGAACAATTCTGTTCAAATGTGAGTAAAAAATTTCTGCAGAGAAGGTAGATTTTCTGCAATAAGTTTTTATAACTAAAGTAATAATTTTGCAGAAATTTAGTAAAAATTCTGCAGATTTCTTCATATTACGTTTACTAGGCAGAAAATCGAAAGGTCGAATTTTTGCGACTTTTTCACGAAATTTTCTGAAATCTTCATTTCATGCTTTTCTTTGCAGTTAAGACTGTGTACTAAACAAATAAACAAATATTCCTTTCATGGACCTGTATGACACAGTTTTAATTTTAGGATCACTTTTTAAAAAAGGTCATGTTTCTATGCTTACAGTGCTTGAAGTACTTGCAGAACAATTTTGGTCGAATGATTTTACGTTGCAGAACATCACAAAGTATTTTGCTTTGGGGCCTTAGGGTATCGTAAATCTAAGTTTGCACCTTTCTAAGACCTGTGCTTCCTGCGAAACTCGCGAAAAACTGCGAAATTTTCGGACATTTTTTTAGTTTTTCCTTTCTAACTCCTAAACTATGCAACTAACTACTAAACTATGCTATCGTACTTCAAAAAATTGAGTTTTTTTTTTTTTTTTTTTTTTTTGCGAAAAGTGAAAAAATTATGCTTCTATCAAATTTTAGAGCAAATATCGACATAAATTCCTATTCTACAATACAAAAAATGAACATGTAATTACAACACATTTAATCAGCTTACATTCAAGCCCAAATAGTAGTCTGTAGGCTCAATATTTCGTTTACAATCGCGAAAACTAAATATTTAAAATTTTAAGAAATGAGCAAAATCGTTTCCTTATAAGAATAGGAGGGGAGAGGACAATAAAAAAATGCATAGAATGGTATTAAAAGGGTAACACTATATTAAAACATTATTTTAAAAATTAAAAAAAAAAACTTTACAGGTCATTTTCACTCATTTTTTTGCTATTTTTATGATGGTTCTTGTTGGCTGTGGTCTTATCCTAACTTTTTAAATATTTTCCCCTATCACTCTTGAGCTATGCAACTTTTGATGATATGTGTGCATACCCATTTTGAAGAACACTAAATTTGCAACAATTTAAGCTCAAGTGGAGTTCTGTAGGACGAGTAGTTTAGGCGATATCGCACTTCAACAATTTGTCATTTTTTGCGAAAAATGAAATAAATATGCTTCGATCATATTTTGAACCTAATATTGACATAAGTTCTCATTCCACAAGACAAAATATAGACATTTAATTACAGTATATCTAATCGGTTTTCATTTAAGCTTAAAAAGAAGTCTTTATTGGTTCAATATTTCATTTACAATTGTGAAAAAACAAATACTCGGAAATTGAAATTGTTTTTGAGAAATGAGAAAAATTGTTTTCTAATAAGAATAAGAGCGCACTGGACACCAGAAAAATGCAGAGTTGTATAAAAAGTGTAACATCGTATTAAAATATTATTTTCAAAATTAAAAAAAAAATCTTACAGGTTAATTTAGCTCAATGTTTTTCATTTTTTTCTTTTGTGGGTCTTTATTAGCTGTGGTCTTACTACGAAGCTGCAGAAAAGGAAGGTTGTCTTTGTTTTGGATCCAGATGTTCATGTCAGGATAAGACCACAGCCAACAAGAACCATGATAAAAATAGCAAAAAAATGAATGAAAATGACCTGAAAAGTTCTTTTCCAATTTTTAAAATAACATTTTAATACAGTGTTACCCTTTTAATACAGCGTTACCCTTTTAATACCCTTCTACGCATTTTTTTACTGTCTACTGCACTGCCCTACTATTCTTACTAGGAAACGATTTTGCTCATTTCTCAAAATTTTAAATATTTATTTTTCGCGATTTTAAAGGAAATATTGAACCTACAGACTACTGTTTGGGCTTGAATGAAAGCACATTTTATTCAAAAGTTGCATAGTTTAGGAGTTATAAAGGAAAAACTGAAAAATGTCCTAAAATTTCGCAGTTTTTCCCGAGTTTCGCAGCAAGCACAGGTTTTAGAAAGGTGCAAACTTAGCTTTACACTACCCTAAGGGACCCAAACAACATATTAAAAATTCAGAACTACATCGTGATTTGTGATTTTAGCTCTTTTTTTTTGCATAGATTGACTGGACTTTCAATGAAACTCTATAACTTTGCTTGGTTATTTTTTTCCGTAACGTCTGTATCTTGTTGCCGCCCCAATCAGCGGCGGCGCTAGGTGGGGGGCAGGGGGGGCAATTGCCCCCCTGTTGGAAGCGTCTTGCCCCCCCGTCGGGGAAAATTCCGAGCTCGTCGGCAGTGGCGGCGCTAGCTATGGGGCAGGGGGGGCAATTGCCCCCCTGTCGGAAACGTCTTGCCCCCCCATCGGGGAAAATTTCTAACTTCGTCGAGAAAATTTTTCCGACGATCAAATTTTCCGACAGAAATCTAAGTGCCGAAATCTTTTCTGATTCCGACAGATTAGTAAAATTATTGCAATAAAATCATTCAACCGAAAAAACTTTATTTTCTCTTAAGATATTCTCATTAATCTGATAAAGTACGCAATTCCAGACTAATTTCGAACACGAGAACCTCCAGGACTATATAGAGTTGCTGCCGTCGTATCTCTTTTGAATGAACGTAAGTTCTGCTGAAACAGTCTTCGATTTAAGAACTTCCTTAACATTCTAAAAGCATATAAAATTTTTGTTTTTGGGACAATTTTGAATAATTTCTGGGAGACAGTCTCTGTACCACAACCCTTACCCTATCGTCGTCAAAGGCCCCCAATAATTGCGTTTTTAGAAATTAATCTTAAGAATATTTCGGGGAAGAGTTCCGAACCACACGATGCCCCTGTACTTTTTTTTTTAAATAAAAGTCACTTTATTTCTCAAAAATAGAAACTGTAAACAAGAGGTTCTGATTAAAAATTGCACCACACGTCCCTCTCCAATTAAGAAATCTGC
Source organism: Uloborus plumipes (assembly GCA_038373865.1). Taxonomy (NCBI): domain Eukaryota; kingdom Metazoa; phylum Arthropoda; class Arachnida; order Araneae; family Uloboridae; genus Uloborus; species Uloborus plumipes. The sequence continues at coordinate 5,167 of JAXGGA010015769.1, forward strand.
AATAAAACTCTGCTACTTAATCAAAAATTGCCAACAAATGGGATTTTTAGACTTAAAACTAAAAAAATATATACAGTGAACTCTCACTTATACACCGCCTTATTTATGCGCCTTTTTCACTTATACGACGATTTTCAGTGGTCCCAGCACATTCCATAGTAAAATAATGATAATTTCATTCGTTTATATGTCGCTCTAAAGATAAATATTTCACTTATGCGCCGAATTTTTCTAAAAATGTAAACAATTTAATTTATTTTCCTGAAAAATGATCATGTTTCTTCACTTTCCTCTTTAATCCTTCTCTTTTATTGCTCACGGAAGGCCCTTTTTCACATGAACTAGAGTTCGGAGAGGGACAATTATTTATTATGGATCGTTTTAAAAAGACCAGTTTGTAATTAGGTATGCTACAATTTTTATTTTTTCCTTGTCATTACAATTAGGTTTCAGTAGATGCCAAACCGTAGTAATCTAACCATTTTCTATAGAAACATTCTTATTCATGCTCATTTTAGACCTTTAAATAGGCTTGTTCACTTATGCGTCTCTCTCACTTATGCGCCTTTTTCTGTTGGTCCCTTGGGCCAGCGCATAAGTGAGAGTTCACTGTATATATGTCCAGTGTAGTGCACCATTGCCCCTCTACATAATTAAAGATTGTCTATAACAGCGTTTTTAGGACTTGAATTTCAAAAAAGTCACGAGGAGAGTCTCTCTGAGCAATATCCTCCGTCATCCACGATAATTTCCTGAAAACAATTCTTTATTTTGGGGTTTAAATTTCGAAAAATTTTCAGGGGAGTGCTCCTACCCCAATTATTCAAACTCGTTTAAAATGCTATTTTTAAACCTCAATTTCGAATTTTTCGCAGGAGAGTCACCGAAACCAAACTTTTTTCTAACGCTACCAAATATGCTTACAATAGCTATTTTTTTACTTCAACTTCAAAAAATTTACGATGGAGAGTCCCGAACCCCATCCCTTCAATTAAAATTAACTGCATATTATAAGAAACTTAGTTTTCGTGACTAAAGTTTTAAATTATACCTGTGCCCCCATGTCGGGCAAGCTTGCCCCCCTGTCGGGCATTTCCTAGCGCCACCTCTGCTCGTCGGAAAAAAAATTCCGACACTAAAATTTTTTCCGATAGAAATCTGATAGATTCCGACAGAATAAGTAAAATTTTCCAAAGAAATATTTTTTTTCAAAAAAAAATAATAATAATAAATAAAATCTAAATTCTTTCCATTAATTGAAAAATAGCGCGAATTTTTATCCAATGCAGAACACGAAAACCTCCTGGTAAGTTCTTCTCGTGATCCATCCTTCTGCGCTCATCTCGTTGTGTCCAGGCAAACACGGTATTTTAGTTTTGGGCAGAGTTTCTTTGTTGAAAAGGAGAAATCTTTTTTCCTAATCAGACACCACACGAAAACCGCTTGTAGCGTGTTTTGAACAAACATTCATTGTCATTCGAGAGACACTTTCCGATCTTCCCGATGGCGATTCGATGAATTGCTCTTTCTAAATGATTTCCTGTCATTCATTTCCTGTTGGCCTGCTGTCGCGTCGTCTTGTCAGCAGGGGGTAGTGTGCAAATTCCCCGTTGGACGATACAAAGCAGATTGCAGCTACTTTAGTCGTAAAAAGCCCATCAGCGTAAGGACCGTGGTGACAATTAGGCTATCGGAAATTTTCAAAGGAAATGCAGAATGGGAAGTGGGGAAATGCTTAGGTCCCCGTATGGAACACCTCAGACGAAACTTTTCAAAAGCGATTCGAAAAATCGTCGTACATAGTAAGGGGGCTACGGGAAAAGAAACTGCATTTTGTGATAAAAGCATGAAACTTGGTAGGTTTGTAGACAATGTATAAAAAAACATTTTTAGAAGGGGAGCCAATCGGAAATCCCCCCCAAACCCCTCTTAGCGGCCATTTTTGGTCCAAAACTAGAAATAGCGCTTTTTTGTAATTATTATTATTATTTTCTTCTTAAATCATTGGCTATGTCATTACATAGTCGTTTATTATATTTTTTATCGTTTAAAGCTCCACTTAGAGACTAATTTTAAAAAGAACAACCCAAAAATGCTTTTTTTTTGGCAAATCGATATTTTTTAAGAATAAATTCGTGGAAGTGAATTCCCTCCCCCCATAAATGCATTAATGGTTTAAGAATGTAAATATACATTAAATAAATGTTTAAAAAAAGTAGGGTGCCCGTTATCCGGATCCTAATTGACCGAACCGTCCAATTATCCGGTCATGATACCTCTCATTTTTATGACTAAGCACACATCATCGAAAATGTTCCCCAAGGATACAAAAGCACAAGAACTTGAGGAAAAGTTAATGTCAAGATAGCATGATTCTACCAAAATACAATTTAAAGTTTCAATTTCAGAAATTTTAAAGTTTTAGTTTTAAATTTATTTTTCCTCTAATTTTTATTATTGTTGCCGTTGCTGATTTTTTTTCTTCAAATATGGTCGTTCATTAGGTGACGAATATTTTCCAGTGTGTTTATCATTGGTAACATGTGTCATTGTTCATATGTTCCCGTAAATGCTATTTATATGGATCGAGATTAGGAAAGATGCTCATATTTTTATAAGTTACGGTTTCTCATAGTCTTGTGGTTTTACATGTTCAAAAGTATTGTTTTAAATGCATTTATTTTAATTTTGTTTAAGTGTTAAAGTTTAAATGGTAAACTTTAATGGTTAAAACTTTAAATGGCATGGTTAAAGCTTTAATGGTTTAAAAGTTTAAATGGCAACCAGGGGTTATGTTTGGTAAAAGCAACCCCAGGAAATGTTTTTACCAAAATTATTACAACAGATATTTACTGGATAAGATTTATTTTCTGTTCGAAATTAACTCCAAAAAAATCTATTGTGCCCTGCAGCAACTTTAAATGTATCAGTCTTGTACTGAGATTATGAAACAATGTTCGAAATTCTGTCAAAACAGGCAAAAATTAGGCAATTATCAGACTTCGTAAATGTAGGTAGATTTAAATTTGAAGAATTATTTGTATCGGAAAAATTTAATGAAAAGAGGGATAAGTGGCATAAATCTTGTATCTTGAGGTATAACAGTACAAAAGTCAGAAGAGCTGAAGAAAGAAAAAGAAAGGAAAACTTTGAAGAGTGCCACGTAAGTAAACATTTTGAAGAGGCTTCAGTTCAGCAGAAGAGAAAGAAATGCACTTCATCCTTTCCAGATTTGTGTTTCTTTTTTGATAAACCTGGTGAAAATAGACAGGAGTTACATCTAGTTCTGACGAAATCAGTTGACAGAAAATACGAAATTGCGTGTTGGTAAAAGCAGACAGTACGCTCACTGCTGAGTTGGCGCAATCTGACATAATAGCTCAAGAATGCAAGTACCACCGTACTTGCATTCGTAAAACTTTACTTGTGAAGATTTATCACTCATGAAGGACAGCAAATGATTGTTCTGAGGAAAATATTTATTCACGAATTGAATTAATTGCCCTACACCGAGTAATTTCTTACTTGCAAAATCTTAGAGTTAACAAAGGTGATAAGTATCCAATTTTCAGAATATTCGTTCTACTAACATATTATTCTGAAGGAATAGAAGACTTATGCTACAACACAATTTATCAATCGAAAATAAATTTGCTAATGATGTTGACAATACCGGGCTTAGAGCAAAGATATTATCACACTTCGGACATGGACATATGCATGCAGAGAAATCAGGCTTTGAATATGTTTTAGTTTGTAAAGGTAAGTGAATCAATATGTGTCTCCAGTACTAGCAGTTTCGAAGATGCTCTCGCAAGTGACATGATAGTGAATTCCACTAGGACATGCATTTGAAAGTCAACTGCCAGCGTCGAAGGCGGATTTGAAGAGTCAGCAAGAAACTGTTGATCCTCTTCTTCCGTCCTTTTAAATAACTTGTTATATGGTACTTGCAATATTGATGGTCTTCCTTCTCAACCATTACTTGCAATTTGTCAGTTGTATTTAATATGCATATATATATATATACTTCAAACAAATTAACAAAGCAAACTATCAAGCATCAAGTAAACAAGGAACAACCAATACCTGTTTATTTGGCCATTAAAGTACACGAACAGACTAGAAGAAAAAGTCTTGTTGACATAATGCATATTTTGGAACTTTTCATTTCTTACTCAAGGCTTCTAAAGATTTCTACTGGACTCTGCAAAGCATCAGTTAAACAAATTGATAAATATAAAACTACATTTCCCTCACATTTCAGGATCTTTGTTTTTACACCGGCACGCGCACGATAATTTTTATTATAACTCCTAGTATACAACACAAACACAAGGGACTCTTTCCATATAACAAGCATTTCATTGTTTCAGCATGGCCATTTCAGCAGCAAGGCTCGAAAATTCCTCTTGTATTTCCCGAAATACCATCTTCTAAAAAGGTCGCTCAGTTACCACACCAGGTATATCATTATTTGTAAATCCAGCATATCTTTCAATGAAGGAACCACCACAATCTAATTTTGATGGATTAAATAAGTCAGAAATGCTTTTCATAGAAACTAAATTAACAAATGAATTCTTGAAAGAGGTGAAATGTCTTAAGCGAATTTACGTCACGTAAGTGTAAAACAAACTGCTCTCAAAAACTTGTTGGTACTTCAAAAATGGACTGTGTGCACCAATGTGTAAATTCTGCAATGGAAAATGTTGTATATCTCTGTAAATTACTAGCCAGTTCAATTACGAAAAATCAGCTTGTATATATAGCCATTACACATAATCATTGTATATAATTGCTTGCTCAGATTTATATTGAAATTCAGTTGTTTCTTTTGTTATAAAGGGTTACTTTTCAATAACAGCACAATATGATAAGTAGTAGAGAAGTTGCTTAATTAACACAGCACTAAACTTTTTATTACAGCAATTTTTTTTCCTTCTCTCATCTTTTAGAGAGAACAAACTTCTCAAATCGTTTAATGAGAAAAAAACTTGAAATTTGTTTTAAAGCTTTTTCTTTAGAATTTCGCAGTTGTATAAAAATATGATCGTGCCTCCCCCTCCCCCCTATTTTATAGGTGCAAGCGTAACTTATAATCCTACTGAATGTGAGTGAAATTTCCATGACATTGCGTATTTTTTTTCAAAATGTTTGACGTTTTTTTTATTACTTTTTTCGTCCATAAAGAAAACTGGTTTTATTTTAATTAATCAAAGATAAATATTCATTCTTAAGGAACAATTCAAATGGTTTTTTAAGTTTTGAAAAAGTACTAGTTTTGCTTATGATTTTTAATTTCTGTTTTTATTTTCAGTTTTGCAATACATTTTTATGAGTAAGTTTTAAAAAATATGCTCGGATTTTCCAAAGTTTCGGATTTTTGGGGTTCGGATTGCTGGGATTTTAATGCAACTAAATTGTTTTTCTTTAATATAGTGCTTTCAGATACATAGTTGGACACCCTTAAACCGGCCCCTGAAAACAATTTGGAAGATTTTGATCAATTTCAGTTTTTTAGAAAAAAACGAATTTTTAATGAGTACTATTAAAATTAATCGGTTTTAAGCTATTTTGACGGTTTTCTAATCTTTGTTTAACATAATTGAACTCTAATAAGATGATAAAAAAAGGTGTTTTTTGAAAAAGAAATAAGAAAAGCAATTTCGGACTTTTTGACCAAAAATGGCCGCCGGAGGGGTTTGGGTGGGGATTTCGGAATGGCTCCCCTTCTAAAAATGTTTATAAATACATTGTCTACACACACACCAACTTTCATGCTTTTATCACACAATGCAGTTTCCGGCTATATTTTGGACCATAGCCCCTCTACTAAATGCAAAAATTGAAAAAAAAAATTTTTTTTTTGAAAAAAAAAAGATAAAAGCACCTTAAGATGCTATAGACAATAACCTTCATGCAAAATGAGTGTAATTTGGAATTGCTTATGACAAGGAAAATAAGGTGGGAGAATTTGAAACAAAACAGTTAAAAAACATTCATACTTGGAAAATGACCAAAAATATTGTTTTACATGGAATTCATTCTACACTTGAACAGAAAAAATATTTTGCTGTGGGTTCAGATAGTGACCCATACTACAATGAGAAAGTAGTCTAACTTTTGGACAATGAAAAAGCTCTAATGAAACTTCTGGGATAAGGTGTCGGCAATTTTCTATCGTCTAAACGAGTCAGTTTTAGAAGTAATTTGAAACAAGTGCATAACTTACAAGACTTTTAAATTTAAATTAAAAAACAATCCTTGCAGTTGAAAGCTGTAGGATAAAGGTAAGATACAAATATAATAGAATATTCAGCCTAGGAATTGTGGAATTGGAGCAAAAGCAAATTTATTAGACTGGTGTCTCTCTTTATGTCAATTCTGTCGTTTTTTCTTAAACATCATTTTTATAATTGTATTTATCATTTAAATATATTTTTTATTACTTAAAAATCTTTTTGCGTGCTAATAAAAGATAATTTAGAGTCATTATTTAATTTTGACCTGTATCATTTTTAACTAGCTGTCGTGGCCTTCACGAAACTTTCTTCTATATCTATCTTATGAATTCCGGTTACAAAATAAAATACGTACTAGCTCAAATAATTGGAGACAGCTCCAATTTCCCAATTATCGTAATAACCCTGCAAATGCAGAATCAATGAGCGAAATTGGAAATCATTGCAAAAGCCTTGTTTAGATTAATTGCAAACATTTTATTTGTTAGTAAAAAGAAATTGGCAACAGTTAAAAATTTCAAAGCATTGAAAGTTTTCAGCTGTTTTGATAGTTAAATAGCGTGAAAGCGATTTTCTAATGAATTAATTTTTCGCATTATTGACTAAGCGCAAAAATCACCCCACCCTCCCCCTGGGGCGATTGGCACCAAAATTAAATCGATGCTTGCTTCCATATTGGGTTAGTGTTATTCCAAATTTCATTCAAATCGCAGCAATATTTCTCGAGATACAGTAGGTGCAATAACAAACTAAGCACTTTTGATTGCTCCACTCGCCTTTGAGATATTGACACACAAATTGAATCAGCACTTGTACTCAATAGGGTCTACCTATGGACCAATTTTCGTTTGATTCCTCCGGTTACTTCCTGAGATATAGCAATCATCCCCCCCCCCCCCGCAGAACACGTGCGATTTCTCCACCTCCCTTGGAGGAATTCGCTAAAAAAATGTGCACCAGTTCACATGGTGGTACATTTGTGCAAACATTTTTGTTCGATTTCATGCCGTAGTTTTTGCTCTCGCGCGGCCACAAAAACTGGTCACACACAAACAGACTCACAGACACATTTCATTTCACACCTCCAGGGTCCCCCGTACCTACCACAGCATCGTGGTTTAACCGGGATAGGGCCCTGAAGGGCGCTCTGTTCTTAATTTTGAACCAGAACCTAGGGTCGAGCAAACCCTAGGCCCAGCACCCCCAGAGGTATCGTTTCACTTGGAGGACTTTGTGACCACGACATTTTTAACGCCTCCCAGCCACCATTAATCAAGGCGGTGGATCTTTGATCGGCTGGGATCGAACCCGGGTCCCTCCGGACACGAGTCCGATGCCTTACCGATCGGGCCACCACGGCCCAAACTCACAGACACAGACGCACACACAGACAGGCATTTTCCAAAAATGGTCGAAATGGACTCAGCGCACCTCAAAACGTGCAAATCCGTCAAAATTCGACATTCGAAAATTTTCACGAATCCAATACTTTCTTCGAAAAATTAGATATAGAAGAAAGTAATACAGTAGAGTCTCGAAAATCCGAGGTAATTGGGGCTCATGCCACCTCGGATTACTGAAAACTCGGATTATAAGGAAAAAAATTCTTAATAGCAGAAACGTAACACTTTTCGATCATCATTAGGGCAATTCCATGGTGTCGGACGTAAAAAATGAAGAAATATTTTTTAGTTTTAGTTCCATTTATCAAATATAAACTGAATAGAAATGATTAAGTTGGTATTCAAAATACTCGCTACATCATAATGAATAAAAAATCATGTTAGTTTTTTAAAATAGATCTCTTAAATAGAAATTAAGAAGATTTAAAGAGTTGGTGTCGGACGTAAACGCACAAATAGTAAAATTGGAGATTCACTTAAAATTTACTGAAACTCTGCGAATTGGCTTACATTTTAATTTCAAAAACAGCTAAGATCGATAGTATACTTATGATTAAAGCATATTTTACAGTTTTTTAATGATATTGTTTTGAATAAAATTAACTTGGAACTACTTTTACCTTGGTGTCGGACGTAAATTTGCGGTGTCGGACGTAAACTCTTCGAATTGGACCTAAACCGTTGTTCTTAAATGTAAATACATGTCAATGATTACAGTTTTAAATAAGAAAATTAGCTTAACTTTTATTCCTAGGTCACACATATTATTTTTTAACATTTAAAAGGGTTCATCAAATTTAAACTGCCCCCTTTTTCCTGTTGGGATCGGAGGACGAATACGTTTATAATGTCCCGTAATTTGTAAAATATTTTGTCCTCAGTTCTTGGCCATTTAAAATAGAATTTAGAACTATACATGACTGATACTACAATGTAATTTGCAATTTTTTTGGTGATACATCCAAGACAAAGCTTGGCATCAAGCGTTACCACAACCCCGTCATTGATGTTTACTGTATCAAGATCTGCAGATTCTTTCATCCCGGAATTATCAGATTCTGACATAGAAAATATTGGTACTGTTCTTAATTTGTTATCACGTGATATGACACCAATTTGAACTTGATGGTGTCCAACTGATTTGACAAAATGAGCAGATTTGATGTTTGGAATATGGAAAACAGCTTTCCAGTGCTGACGCAAATGCTTTGTATCTATGTGTTTTTTTTTTTGCTGGAATATACTTTATATGCATATTTGGATTTAAAAGTGCTGCAACTTGAGAAATTACTCCGCTTTTGTCACCGTCATTTTTCCTGCGTTAACGCGGCGCCAAACGATTTTTTTCACAGTGCCTCCTATGGCATCAACCACCATCAACCAGCAAATATGAATATTAATCAGAACACTGATAAAAAAAAATGTAAGCATCCACTTTTACAAATCAAACTACGAAATCCATGTGTTCCGACTCTTTGCAACACAGAATACAGGTTGTGTTGTGATGATCTAGCCTTTAAAACTTAAGATGAATACTTAGAGTTGGATTGCTGTTTTTTTTCAAAGCAATAATATGTATATAAACTTTTTATTAATTCAAGAGTTCCCAGAACAACGCAGATGCATTGTAATTGTCTTAATATAAATGTCTCATGAGGATAAAAAAAACTTTTAAAGTATTATTCTGAAGCAAAATTTACTATTTAATAAGTAAATTTAAAGTATATGTATGCACAGTAAAGTCAAAATTATTTTTTTTAAATCATGTTTTACTTTAACTTTGTAATTAAAGGCAAAATATGGAGAATCACAGTTGTAATTAAGTGCTATATAAGGAATGTAACAGTGTCGGACGTAAACGGTGTCGGACGTAAAAAAATTCTTTACGTCCGACACCTAGATTTTAATTAAAAATATTTACTTGTCACAAAATGTTAATAGGTTACATCAATGAGACCAAAGATCTTACTTTGTATACAAAGTTAAATGTATGTAGCTTTAAAATTATTGGCCCAGCATAATTAATCGTACATTTTGGTGTCGGACGTAAAACAGTTAATGTGCCCCATGGGAATTCTGTCACAAATCAAAATGAATTATATTCTCACACATTTTTGCAACATCACCTGCTGTACATTGAATATTTAAATAGTTATTCGTCTTAATTCATAATTTTAGTATGTATATTTTGGAAAAAACAGAACTTCTTTGAGAGTCGTCAAATATAGTTTGAAAAAGCTCTGGATGTTGACCTTAGTTTGACCTCTTGTAACTTAGTTAAAACTTAAGTTATCAAAATTTAGACATGAATTTCAAAATATACAACTCTTTACCTTTAAAATGATACCTTGTTTGTTTAGAAATATTAATTTTGAAAATTTGACCATCTGGTTGACCTTATCGTGGAATTGCCCATTAGTGAGATAAACTTAATTTCAAGTCGTTTTACATCTCAAGTTATTATTTCCAAAGCATATCTTAATATATCTCTAGTAGATAAAGAATATTTCGTGACACTTGATGAATGTCTTTGACACCAACCTCTCAATACATTTTTTACTACTTTATTGTGAGTACAAAAGAAAATTTTCCAAAGCAAAAGGTTCTTATTTTCAGATTTTAATGCAAATTACACAGGCCAACGATGAAAAAAATTTTTTAATGAAAATACCTTATTCTTATGTTGTTTAGGTTGCTGAATCCAAATATGATGCTTAAAAAGTTGTATCACCCACCATTTATTCACATTTTATAGTTACATTCATGAAATAAAGAAACATTTTTAGAATTTAACAGCTTTTTACTTTCTTCTATATCTAATATATAGAAGAAAGTATTGGTTTCGTGAAAATTTTCGAATGTCGAATTTTGACGGATTTGCACGTTTTGAGGTGCGCTGAGTCCATTTCGACCATTTTTGGAAAATGTCTGTCTGTGTGTGTGTGTGTGTGTGTCTGTCAGTGTGTGAGTCTGTATGTGTGTGACCAGTTTTTGTGGCCGCACTAGAGCAAAAACTACTGCATGAAATCGAACAAAAATTTTTGCACATATGTACCACCATGTGAACTGGTGCACCTGACTTTGTTTAGCGAATTCCTCCAAGGGGGGTGGAGCAATCGCACGTGTTCTGCGCGGGAGTGAGTGCTATATCTCAGGAAGTAACCGGCGGAATCAAACTAAAATTGGTCCATAGGTAGACCCTACTGAGTACAGGTGCTGATTTAATTTGTTTGTCAATATCTCCAAGGGGGGTGGAGCAATCGCACGTGTTCTGCGCGGGGGTGATTGCTATATCTCAGGAAGTAACCGGCGGAATCAAACGAAAATTGGTCCATAGGTAGACCCTATTGAGTACAGGTGCTGATTCAATTTGTTTGTCAATATCTCCAAGGGAGGTGGAGCAATCGCACGTGTTCTGCGCGGGGGTGACTGCTATATCTCAGGAAGTAACCGGCGGAATCAAACGAAAATTGGTCCATAGGTAGACCCTATTGAGTACAGGTGCTGATTCAATTTGTGTGTCAATATCTCAAAGGGGGGTGGAGCAATCAAAAGTGCTTATTTTGTCATTGCACCTACTGTATCTCGGGAAATATTGCTGCGATTTGAATGAAATTTGGAATAACACTAACCCAATATGGAAGCAAGCATCGATTAAATTTTGGCGCCAATCGCCACAGGGGGAGGGTGGGGTGATTTTTGCGCTTAGTCAACAATGCGAAAAATTAATTCATTAAAAAATCGCTTTCACGCTATTTAATTATCAAAACAGCTGAAAACTTTCAATTATTTGAAATTTTTAACTGTTGCCAATTTCTTTTTACTAACAAATAAAATGTTTGCAATTTATCTAAAGAAGGCTTTTGCAATGATTTCCAATTTCGCTCATTGATTCTGCATTTGCAGGGTTATTACGATAATTGGGAAATTGGAGCTGTCTCCAATTACTCGGGCGAGTACGTATTTTATTTTGTAACCGAAATTCATAAGATAGATATAGAAGAAAGTTTCGTGACGGCCACGACAGCTAGTTCATAGTTAAGATAACATGAAAAAATAGGTCTAATGAACAAAGATGATGTTGGCAGCACTGCTGAAACACATGCTACAACATGATGGGGGATTACTGTTGGTCACTTCACCGGGAAGTTCAGCAAGCTATTCATCGCAGGAAAAGCTACACAAGAAGCTTCAAGGAAAAAAGGGAAAGAAAATATAAAGCAATTCCAGTTGACAAGTGAACCTTGTATCATCACATAAAATTACTATTCCAAGTATTTTACTGTAAATACAAACCATTTTTACGATTCTACAGTGTTTCATTGATTTCCCTATATACTGTAAATGGGTATTAGACTATATAATAAAATACATTTTGCTTGGAAACTAAGGGTGATACATAAAAACTACAAGCAGATTTGGATTCAGCACATAAAAATCTATCAAGATCAGCTATTAAAATGAAAAAAGTTTTCAAAAAGGTTTTTTTTGTTGGCCTGTGTTATCTTTTTAGCTATTGAAGATAGACCTTAAAATGTCAATAAAAGAGCCTCGAATTAAGCGGAACCTCGGACTTTTGAGACTCGGATTTTCGAGACTCTACTGTAAGATTTTTTCCTACGTTTTTCCAGAAGGGGGACAAGGGGTATATACTCATTGTAAATTATACCAAAAAAAATAGCAAAACCACACCCACTTGCATGTAAATCAATTAGTTTCCCAAAGTCAGGTGGAACATTGCTTTCGCCTCCGATCCCCCAAAGGCAGGCCTGCTGAAATGTATTAGAGTCTGATGTAGAGATTCTGATAACATTTGTAATCATTAATTTTATTTTAAAGTAATAAAAAAATTAAGTTCGATGAAAGACCAGAACTTGGAAAAGTAAGTTTGAGATTGTTTTGGAACTGGGCGGCTTGTTTTTTTTTTGCTATTTTCTTCGTTTTTCTTTTCTTATCATTTTTAATAGTGTATCTAAATTTGCTAATTCTGTCGTATGAGTTAGGCTGGAGTAGGAAAGGGATTTCCAACAAATAAAGTTTGGGACACAACATATGAAACTAGCTGTCGTGGCCGTCACGAAACTTTCTTCTATATCTATCTTATGAATTCCGGTTACAAAATAAAATACGTACTCGCCCGAGTAGTTGGAGACAGCGCCAATTTCCCAATTATCGTAATAACCCTGCAAATGCAGAATCAATGAGCGAAATTGGAAATCATTGCAAAAGCCTTGTTTAGATAAATTGCAAACATTTTGTTTGTTAGTAAAAAGAAATTGGCAACAGTTAAAAATTTCAAATCATTGAAAGTTTTCAGCTGTTTTGATAATTAAATAGCGTGAAAGCGATTTTTTAATGAAGTAATTTTTCGCATTGTTGACTAAGCGCAAAAATCACCCCACCCTCCCCCTGGGGCGATTGGCGCCAAAATTTAATCGATGCTTGCTTCCATATTGGGTTAGTGTTATTCCAAATTTCATTCAAATCGCAGCAATATTTCCCGAGATACAGTAGGTGCAGTGACAAAATAAGCACTTTTGATTGCTCCACCCCCCTTTGAGATATTGACACACAAATTGAATCAGCACCTGTACTCAATAGGGTCTACCTATGGACTAATTTTCGTTTGATTCCGCCGGTTACTTCCTGAGATATAGCAGTCACCCCCGCGCAGAACACGTGCGATTGCTCCACCCCCCTTCAAGATATTGACAAACAAATTGAATCAGCACCTGTACTCAGTAGGGTCTACCTATGGACCAATTTTCGTTTGATTCCGCCGGTTACTTCCTGAGATATAGCAATCACTCCTGCGCAGAACACGTGCGATTGCTCCACCCCCCTTGGAGATATTGACAAACAAATTGAATCAGCACCTGTACTCAGTAGGGTCTATCTATGGACCAATTTTCGTTTGATTCCGCCAGTTACTTCCTGAGATATAGCAATCACCCCCGCGCAGAACACGTGCGATTGCTCCACCCCCCTTGGAGGAATTCGCTAAAAAAAGTCAGGTGCACCAGTTCACATGGTGGTACATATGTGAAAAAATTTTTGTTCGATTTCATTCAGTAGTTTTTGCTCTAGCGCGGCCACAAAAACTGGTCACACACATACAGACTCACACACACACAGACAGACAGACAGACAGACATTTTCTAAAAATGGTCGAAATGGACTCAGCGCACCTCAAAACGTGCAAATCCGTCAAAATTCGACATTCGAAAATTTTCACGAAACCAATACTTTCTTCTATATATTAGATATAGAAGAAAGTAAAAAAAACAAAAGCCAAAAGATGAATACGAAATTGATCTCTTTCTCCGTTTTTTTCGTATGTATATATCCTTTAATATCGATTTGTCCATTCATTTTTAATTTTGTTTTTTTTACGGATATTTTTGAGCTTCGGGTTTAATTTTTTCAGCTTTTCTCTCTTTCTATTGTATTTAAATTTAAATTAGCATATGATGAAATGCGCAATATTTTTTCTTCTGTAACAGGATTTGAAAACTTCGCCTACAAAGCGTTCAGTAATTATCCTATAAGTGTAGACGAAACTATTTTAATTTTTTACTATGTGGAAGTGTAGAATGGAAAAAATAGTACTTTGTAGTATTGTCCTATGCGGGGGAAAAACCAAAGGAATTTCCATGCCTCTCAACTAAAAAGAAACTTTTAAAGTGGTTATAATTTTATAGATGTTTTTTGAAAAGAACATTTGTTGGGGAGTGGGGTTAGCAATGACGTAACTAGAGGGGGCAAACCGGGCTCGTGTCCCGGGCGCCAGAATTTAGGGGTGCTGAACTGGCTAAGTAACTGCATAATTTTCTTTTCATTATTTAAAAAAAAGACAAATTTTTAAAAGAAAGCTCTTCCTAAAAAAAGTCTCAATGCAGGCACAGAAAGAATTTAAAGAAATGTCTTTTAATGTTTAAAAGGCGTAGGAAAGATTAACGGAGATAAAGTGAGAAGAGGCCAGTAACTGGCTTGAATATATTTTCTTTTAGAGAGTGACCAGTTAAAGTTTCATCTTGAATCACTCACTCCGAGAAGTGAAGCTTTGAAAGCACCCCGATACAAAGAAGCGGAAAATGCGTCTCTTTTCCAAGATTAAACTGCAATAAAACTGTCAACATGGTGTCTTCCTTTTAGCTTACAATGACGAAAGCTTGTTCACCCCACTGGCCTAGGGGAAAATCCTTGCAGCGTTCCCTTGTCAGTAGCCTCTGTTTTAGGAATCGGAGCCACAAGTCCCCCTTATCTGTCTCCAGTAGAATCATTCACTAAAGGGCATCTTTAGCTACCACAACGGATTTATTTCTTCTCTTCTAATATCAGTGGCGGATCTAGCCGATCGTTTTGGAGGGGGCCATTCTGAGCTTCCTACGCATACTCATTTGGGAAGCGTTAAGGGTTTTTTTAATTATTATTTTTTTAAGTATCCCCAGCTGAAAAACACATAGGGCTTTGAGATTTTGAGAGGATTATTGAAATTTGAACTCTGAAGACTTGAAATTGGAACAAAAGACAATATATTCCATAGATTAAAATTCTTCTGTATTAGTTCTGTTAGGCATTTTACTATTATATTATAACGTGTTTTTCCTCAGCTTTAGGAATGACTACGACAAACACAAATAGACTACAGTATCACACTATAAACCAGATCTCGAAACGAGCGGTTGTGACTTTCTGTGGTTTTCCAAGAAAACCTGTTCCCGAAACAACCTCCACTGTCCCCTCTGTTCCTAGAGGACAATAGCGGTAGTGGGACAATGCGAATGTTTCTGAGGCAAGGGAAATTTTTTCTTTGCTTCTAAACAGATCGCTCGACTTCGAAGCTGCAAATTACTGCGTAGCTGCAATCTGGGATTCGAGATATCAGTGCGTACCCAGAAATTAGTGTTGAGGGGTGCATAGTGTTCTCGTGCGAAAAGAATCAATGTTTAGAACTACCATTCGATGATTTTTTTTTATAATTATTTACCGCATTTTAAATTTATCTGTTTGAAACAGTCACGAAGAATTTTGTTTAATTAAGTTATAACATTTACAGAAATAAATATAATTTAAGAATAATAAAGCTACCACAAGATCAAAATTTAGAATTACCAAAACTGGGGAAATCTTTATTGGAAAATTTATAAAATCCTTCAATAATTGAAAATGGTCCAATGTAAAAGGATTAAAGCTGCAAACGTTCTGAAATAAAAAAAATTTGCACATAACAGATATCACCAAGTAGCACTTATCCTCCCCCTCCTTTCAGTTTTGCAAAATTATTAAGATTTCTTTTGTCACGTACACGTACAGACATATTTGCATATAGATTTATATTAAACATTAAGTTTAAAAACTTTTTTGTACCAGTTCCTCTAAAATTTCTGAACATTTTATTGTTGAAAACGTTCTTCTGCAGTACGTGTTATTGCAGGCAAATTGACTAAAATTTAAATTGTTGATGACCTGAAAAATGCCTACGCTACAATCTTGTAAAGCTTCTATAGCAATTAATTCAATATATTGTGCAAATTGTTTTGTTTCCCTAACTGTTATTCCTCAATACTACAATTTGCCAAATCTTAAAAAGTAGTTTTTTTCTATATTTCTGATTTATTTTAATTTACGTGATTATAGATAAGAGGTTATTCTTAATTCTGGTTTTCTGTATAGTCATTATTTCTTCACGACGTGTAATTATGTTAGAAAAAGAATAGAAGGAGAAAAAGGTTTAAGCATTTTTTAAAAAATATTTAAAGCCTCTATAATCAGTGGTTCAAGCACCAAAAGATGCTGCAATCCTCGAGCATCCCACAAAATGATAGTGAGACGCATGGGCGCCCATATAGGGGGGCAAGTGGAGGCTCAAGCCCCCTCTTAGAAATTAGTGCTTCCTTGCTTTAAGTACTATTTTTTGGGCAAAATTATTTTTAAAATGTCTTCTTTAGCCGTTAATGTATAAGTTTTTAAGAAAGTCAACTTTTAATAACTCTAATCTGCACTAAAATTGCTTTCTATGGGGAAAATATCCTGCTAAACCATGGAGAAAATATTTGAGCCCCCCCCCTTAAAATTTCGCATATGGGCGCCCATGAGTCCTATGAGTGAGAGGATGGACAGCACCATTCTTTACTACTGCAGAAACAAGCACTTCATTCAAAAAAGTATGTTAGTTTCTATCAAGTATTTTTCATTCAAAAATGAAGTGAATTTTTCTGAAGATTACTTTTTAAAACTTTATAGTGTTTCCCATCCCTCCTCCCGACATTTTATATTTGAACAGACCCACTGATTTTTAAAACTCCGGTGACACTATCTTCTAATGCTTGGCATAAACCCTGGGGGGTGGCATTGGTCCTCTTGGCACCCCACCCCCGCGGTACGATTGGGCCACTTTGCGAGATACACAAATGTTTTCTCTTGTTTTTTGTGTTTTTTTCGAGTATAAACATGAAAACGTATAATTGAATTTTTTGCTGAGCAAATGGCAGGGAAACTTAGAAGAATTCCGGGTTGAGGAGTGCTTGCGAGATAGACAGGGCTTGAAGGTAACTCGCCGATATGGCACCGTACCCTAGCAGCATAAATCTGTCATCGGCCGATGATCAGCGCCATTTCATCGAAGAACCTCGATGAGATGCGTCATCGTGTCCGTGTGATCGGATTTCGTGATGAGTTTTCATCAGTGAATTGCTTCCAATAGGTCCTGCTCATCCGGCCAATGCAGAATCCTGAGCAGGCGCAAGAACCCGACGAGTTTTACGATGATGAGATATGGAGAGCAAATTTTACTAGAGCAGTGCTAGTCACCGTGCCCGATGAATATTTAGTGATCGCAATTTTCGTATAGAAAATACGATGAGAGTTGGATCTAATTTAAAGAAAATAAGTATGAAAAAAAGAGAAAAAGAGCGCAGTTTATGTTTCGGCGTGGCTAGTGAATTTTGGGAACCTCTTTTTTATATTTCCCCAACGCATTTGCTTAGCTGTGCCCATACTCGCAGCTTTGAAGGTGGCGAGCCCTGAAGTAATCAGCGCGAGAAAGCCAACGCTCTACACACATCGTCTACCTACGTCTCAAAGCGAATAATGAGTACGCAAACACTGCAATATTTTAATATCAAAAAATATTTGAGATAGGGAGAAAATATTTGCATCGAGAGAAATTGGATCTTTACGACCCTCTTTCGCTGCTGAAATCGTAGTGCGAAGCGACACACACACTTAGCGCACATGTTGCAGTGCGAGAGAGTTGCTTGTGAAAGTACAGTAGTTTTCCCGACATAGTCCCCAAACACATAGTCCTCGGGTTTAATTTTCATCGGGAAAATTTGAATAGCGAAGGATAATGGGGGGTTGGCGATTTTACTGTATGGAAGTATATGGGCTCATCTTATTTTACCATCGGGAAATTTTGATCGGGGAAGGATATCATCATTTTCCCGATGGAATATAGCTCACATGCTTAATTTTCATCGGGAACAAGTGAATCGGAAGGATCATCATATTTCCGATGAGAAATAGTCGGCGTCCATCTTATTTGCAATCGCGGAAAGTGATCTAGGAAGGATATCGCTTTCCGATGGTAAAAGTAGCTCATCGAAAACCGTATGCGTTCGGAGTAACTGATCGAAGGATAGCGATTGTGGGGAGGTCGTCGTGGCGTTACGTGCGAGGATTCAGATTAGCGAGGAGTTTAGTTGATGCAAGCGGCGCGAGGGGGCCGAAGGGGGCAAATAGCCGATGTATGATGTTGATTGGCTACTATGGGTACGGCATATTCAGTAAAGTCTTTGATGCTTCGAAATATGTCATTTGTTCGAGTAGCGGTTTTGTGGCTCAGTGAACGGTCTGTGTTGCCTAAAGAAATCACATAAATGTGATGATGATTTGTTTTTAAACATATTATTTGGGTAACTGTTTGAAGGTTTGAATCATCACATTTGTCAACCTAGCGAAGCAAATTATTATAAATATAAATATACGCAATTACAATTATTAAAAATGGATAAAATGGTGTCGCTAGTCCATACTCAACTTAGAACGGCACAAATCCGCCTACACCCCGCTACTCGACTAAAATCAAAGCTATAAAACTTCAGAAGAGAATGTAAACAAATTTTTAAAACAGATGCTTATTTTTGTTTTACAGCGGCAATCAAAAGGCATAAATCAATTGACGTTACTTTACATAATGGGTGGATGAGAGTTTATTTCTTTTGTAGGAGTTCTAATAGTTTAAATTCTTATGATTTTTGAGTTTTGAGAAAGTAAATCTCAGGTTTTAGAAATTACGATTATATGTAATGTATCAACAATGGACGTATATTAAATAATAATATATAAAATCATATATATGTTACAATGAATAATAACAAATAATTCTCATGCGTGGTTTTCTATCTTTTATTAATATATTATTATAGTGTTATTAGAAATTTGAAGAACTACATGTGGTATTATATAAAGATTTTGATAACTTTAATATTATATGTTTCTTATCAAAGGAAATTTAATTTTAAGTGTATACGCACTATCTTGGCAAGACAATAGTTCCGTCGAAAAAGTATTTGGGCTGTTAATATATTGTGTGTTTTCACGCCCAGCGCAATTCTAGCTGTTGTCAGCCAGCGAAGTATGAAAATTTTCCTCCACATAAATTCTGTGGCATGTAGATTAGCAGTTAAAATTCCATAACAGCAAAATTATTGACTCGACGGGGCATGTACTATGAAATGTGTTTGCAGCTCATAGAAAATTTTAGGGCATATGAGATTTATTATTTCACATTATACATGGCAAGCAAATAAATTCAAGTTTGTAGATGACTCAGTGTTGAGAGAGTTATAGGAATAACTGCTTTCTTTCTGATTGGTGATATTAGGCTTAAGCAGCAGAGTTAAAGTACAGAAGAATAGTTTTATGAGAAACACGAAACAAATAGTGTTCTCTCAGCAAAAATTGTTTTTGTGCTGTGTGTGGATAATGTTCTAATGAATCAATGTAAAGCGAAAAGAAGCCAAAATAGAAAAGGTGGGAAAAATTGTTTATATTTAGCTTTTCTATTCGCGCAATGAAGAGTGAAAGAGATCAGAGAAGTAGTTACTAATTGAGTAAGTAGCAAATAATTACAAAAGCAAAATCAAAACATACCTTCGAGTGTACTTACGATATCATTTGTAATAACTGTGAAACCTCTCGCTAATTTGTATCACACTAACCTGTTCTTAGTGAATACCGTCTTATCAACATAAAACTAGCAGAAATTGAACTACAAAAGAAGCTATCAAAAGACTTACTTTTGAAATAACAGGCCGGTCATAAATTAAAGGGCACGCATTCATAGACCAAATAACCTCTAACATAAAAGCACTTGCTTAAAAGCAACTAGGACAGGGGGCATAATCACGTTTTCTCTTTTCTGAGGTTATTGACGACTCCCGATTGAAGAAAAGTTGCAAATCCCTCCCAAACCCCCCATGAAAAGAAAATCATTACACAAGGGGGCGCATCTCACAATCCCCCCCCCCCCCCCCCGCCTAGAGCGTTTTGGGAAAAAAATACCCCCCTTTCCCCGAGAGCCTCAAAACCCAAAAAAGAAAAAAAACGTCACCCCCCCCCCCAAAAAAAAAAAGTTCAACGGGGGCGTCCCCCTCAAGGGGCCCCCCCCTTTTCCCCCCACCACCACTCCTGGGGGCGGGGTCAAGAAAAAAGAAAGGGATGGGGGCTTGCAGGACGATGCTGTTGAAGTACTGTTGATGAATTTCGCCTTAAATTTTTAGACTCACATTTTTTTTCAACGTGAAAACAAGGCAATAGGACAGATTTATAGGGAAAATAGCCCAACAATTATTAGAGCATTTTAAAATATTATTTTATTTTTATTTTCATTTATTTATTTTTATTTTATTTATTTATTTATTTTTTTGTGTGTTTGGAAACATCTCTGAAGTACCTCATAGCTCATCATTGAGATAGTACTGCTCTATAGAGACATAAATATAAATTTGCAGCTAAATAGCTTTTTTTTTTCGAATATATTTTTGCATAAGATCAGGGTGTTGGGAATGATGTTTTTAAATTAATTAGTTTACTTATTTATTTACAATAATCATAGAGAGAGCAGCTATCAATTTTAATTTTTGGGTTAGCATATTTGTAGTAAAAAAAAAAAGAAAGAAAAGAAAATAAAGAAAGGATCCTCACTATACTTTAAGTATAACGCTAGCACATTTGATGATTGAGCAATAAGGGTGTAATAAGTTACTGTCACGAAATGAGGTTGGAAAATTTTGAAAATTAAGATAAATTTCTGTTCCGAGGGGAGGGAAATAATTTTACTCCAGCTAGGGCATAAATTTCTTTATCGTTAAAAACACGTGATAAATAGACTTCGTTATTCTTTGGAGGTTTTTTTTTTTTTTTTACATTTTTCCCCACCACCCCAAAAAAAACTGAACTAAATCCTTTTGGGGGGGGCCATGGCCCCCATGGCCCCCTCCCTAGATCCGCCCCCTGTCTAATTTTGCTTTTTTTCTCTATGATATTCCTTTTTTCCCGAAACAGGGGGGGGTTTTTTCTTTAATCGGGAAAATAAGATTTCAGAACTGCTTCAAGCATCAAGTTACAGGATCTCTATTTTTTTTTTAAAAAATTTTTAAATATATTTCTAAAAAAATTTGAATAAAAAAATGCCCGGTTTAAAAAAATCATTTAATCGGTTTCGAATTTTTCGCGTTAAAAAAAAAGTACCTTTTTTAAAAATTTAATTCTGTTTTAAATAAAAAAATTGTACAGAAATTTTTTCAGCCAAAATATGTGTGTTTGGATATTAAATTTTATTTGAATTTTTTTTACTTGGATTTTTTTAAAATAAAATTTCAAAAAATTTTTTTAGTTTGCAAAGTTTTGAGGTTTTTAAAAAATTTCTTCTTTCAAATAGTTTTAAAACGTATTAAATAAAATATTCAATGTGAAATTAAAAAAATTTACTTTTTGGGTTTTGAGTTTAACAATTTTTTTTTTTTTTAAACAATTGGAAGCTTTCCTTTTTTTTTCTTAATTTAAAAATAAAAAACTACTGAAAAACTAGAGTAAACGAATAAAGATAGAACTTCATTTTACACGTTTCCCGTTTTTTTCATTATGAATTAAAAAAAATTTTTTGTTTTGAAATTTTTAAAGGGTTACTCAGCTTGTATTTTTTTTTATTTTTATTATCATTTTTCTCTAAGTTATCATTTGATGATAAAAAAAACTTTTGCAGCCAAAAAAAGCTCCAAAATAAAGTTTTAGTGGTTTTCGTTTTTTAATGTAAGTGATTAAAATGAAACTAAATAGAAATGTATTTAAAATGTTTCTTCATTTTTATTATCTTATATTCAATAATTTAAAAAATTTTTTTTTCCAAAAAAAAAAGTAAAAAAACGTTTTATTTTGAAACTCGGGGGGCATTCATTTAAAATTAAATAAAATGAGAAAAGTTTGACAAGGGCGTAGCCGATTAAAAGTTGAAAAGTTCGGGAATTTGAAGTGATAAATTGCAGTTTTCTATAAGGTATCACTCCAAATTGTCATTCCAAAACCAAAATTTTTACTCGGGCTTTAGAATTAGGATTTCTAACAAAAAAAAATATTTTGGGGAAATTTAAAAATTTCTAATAAAAAAAGGGTTTTTTTAATTTACGAAAAAGCTTTTTTTTTTCATTTCTTTCAAGAAAAGAAAACGGGGGAGAGGGGGGGCCCCCGATATTTTTTTTTATAGTAAAAAGAATTTAAAAAACGGACGTAACTAAGCGGTGAAACCCGGGAAAAAAATTTCAAAATTTTCATTAATTAATAATTTTGTTTCCGTATACTTTTATTTCGGATAAAAAACTTGTTTAATTTTTTCTATCATTTTATTTAGTTTAATCATCGTTTTTTTGTTTGAGAAAGCTTAAATATAAAACTGTATTTGTTTTGTTTGAGGTAATAATATTACTTTGTATTTACGCATATAAAAAAAAGAAAGATAGAAGGGTGGGGGAAATTTTTGAATGCAAATTTAAAATTTTATTTATTTCCCCCCCCCCGGGGAAACTTGCCCCCCCGTCGGGCATTTCCCACGCCACCCCTGGCCCCCCAATATTCTTGGTTGTTTATGAAAATTTATCCTTTTCTCTTTATTTCGAACCCTATACTTTAGGAGGTCGTGTCCGTGGCGCCCATGCATTTTCTTCGCAATTTTTTGGTTTTTACTTTTTTTTCCCCTCGTAAAGCCCCTTTCCCCATGCCGTCCAGATTTCACACTTTCATACGTTTTTTTTTTTCCTTCTTGGGGTTCCCCCCTTTTTTTTTTTTTTTTTTTTTTAGTAGTGCATGTGGTTTGCTTTCGCCTTCTCTTTTGTCTCATTTTGGCGCCCCCCCCCAAAAATGCCGGGCCCGGGGGGACCCCCCCCCA
>JAXGGA010015770.1:0-28258 GCA_038373865.1 Uloborus plumipes
GTTAAGGGTTAAAGATTTTAGCCCTTGAGACCATCCATGCCCTTTATCCAGAACCCGGTTGGCTACATGTATATACTGATGGTTCCCTGACCAGCAGTTCACTTATGTTGATGCAGGTTTACGAGGGCTGTCTGAAAAGTTTCCGACCTAACATAGATAAAATATTTTTATCGTCCAAACTGGCTGTTACTTTTTGACATAGTCTCCTTGTAAGTCCATACACGTCCTCCAGTAATGCCCCCAACCTTTTAACCCATCCAAAAGTAATGATGAAAATGTGTCCTCAAAAAAGCTGTTGACAAAGCTTATGACCTCCTCATCTGAAGAAAACCTTTCTCCTACAAGTGTTTCTTTCAGCTTAGGGACCAAGAAAGGATCGCTTGGGGCCAGGTCTGGTGAGTAGGGTGGGTGTTCAGCGATTTCGAGCCTTAACTCGTGAATTTTGGCCATTGAAACCACTGAGGTGTGAGCAGGAGCATTTTGTTGATGAGTAAGAACTTTTTTCTTTTTCAAATGCTGCCATTTTTCTTCTATTTCCTCCTTCAATTTGTCAAGGAGAGTAGAATAGGATGCTCCTATTATGGTTTTTCCCATTTTAAGGTTGTCAATGAGTATCACTCCATGGCTATCCCAGAAAACGGTCGGCATCACTATTCCTGCAGAAGGAACTGTTTTGGCCTATTTTGGAGCTGTTCTCACTTTGAAATCCATTGTTTTGACTGCTTTTTTGTTTTTGGAGTGTACTGATGAATCCAGGTTTCATCTACAGTGATTAGTCGTCAGAAAAATTCTGGTTCATTGTGCCAGAAGTGCGTTGCAAATGTTCATTCGGACACCTTTCTGGTCAAATTGAGCAAACGCGGCAGTCAAAGTGCAGCCAGCTTCCGCGTGCTTAATTTCTCATGTAAAATGTGGCAAGCGCATTCCTTATAGATATTCATAGTTTCTTCTATATGTCTCACCTTTAATTTGAATCATCCAGCACCATTTGATGAGTTTTAGCAATGTGTTCATCAGTGGTGGCAGTTTTGGGTCGACCTGAGCGTTCATGAACACTCAAGCTGGTACGGCCCCGTTTAAATTCCGCTACCCAAAATTTTACGGCTTTAGACGATGGTGCAGATTCCCCATACACACAGTCCAACTCCTTTTTAATTTGTGCAGGCGTATTTCCTTTTTAAAATAAGTATCGAATCAGAGCTTGATATTCGATTTTTTCCATTTTCAAAAAAACTGTTGGAGCAACTCACTAGTATGGCTGTCACGCACACAATTTTAACTAAAAATAGCCAAAATTACGGTTTCAAGTTTCCAAAAGACTCCTTAATAAGAACATCTATCTTTGTTTCATAAGTTTTGCCCTTTTCATATCGAGGTCGGAAACTTTTCAGACAGCCCTCGTACACTCTTCTTTATTCAGCATTTACTTTTCTGTGAACGAAAAGAGAACCTCTTTTGATGGAGAAGTTAGGGCTATTTTTTTGCTTAGGGTCACTTTTGCCTCCCAATTCTAAGAATAAAACAGTCCTATTGTCGTACTCAATGGCTGCCGTCCAGGCTATTGAATCAAGTGGCATCTCTATCTCAAGGTAAATTGCGAATCAGTGCACTTAATGCCAGTATTGTGGCATATGAGAAAAGCAATTCAGATTTTATAACAGTAGCTATTGCGCTTTGGAAAATGTTAAGGATGTGCCACTATGAGTGAACATTTGATGCAATCAAAATATTAATATGTTCCGTTGTTAACAAATAAACTTACAGTTAATGATCCTTTTTGTATGTACGTTATGTATTTTGCTTTTTTAAGTAAACGTCCTCAATGACCCACCCTCTGTAGATTTATCTGAGTACTTAAAACGATGAAATGAGCAGCTGGGGAGTGCGGGGTCTTTTCAGGCTCCGATAATGATTTGATTGCTCTAGGCCAAGCACTTTATCGGAGACCCCTTAATAGTCAAACCTTGCAAATTTAGACATTAGATAAAAGAATTTTAGCCATTAGAGGAAGCCCCCAAAAAGCGGGAGCCCTAAGTCACGGCCTAATTGGCTATTCTGTAATCATACCCTGGGTTTCTGAGACTGTCATATATGTAAGTGAAGATTGAAAAGTCAAATTTCTTTGCTTTTTACCAGAATCACACCACACTTGCTTTTCAATAGTTGACAAGTGAAATTTTTTCGATTACCCTTTTTTTAAAACCATTTTCACGTCACACGACAACTTCGCTGCTCGTAGACGAAATCACGCTTGAGGAGATTCCAGATCAATAAATCTGCGTAGACTTAACAACCCATTCGGTTGCTAAGAAAAGCCATCAGCTGTCACCTGGCAAATCCCGGCGACATCCGCGGCAAATGGAACGGAACCGACCGTTCTATCGGAAGGCGCCCTTTTTCCCCAGATATTCGGCGCGGAGCCCCCTCCTCGGAATGAAAGAACGGAATGTAGGCTAAACGAGCCCGAGATTGAAATCGTCGCCGTTGTTTATCTGCTACAGCGGTCCGAAGATTGGTAATTGGTGTTTTGTTCCCCAGATCGTCACGCTCAGTGGCTTCGGCAATCAGACCAAGACGCGCGGCTCCTGACGGGAAAAACGTTGGGTGGCTTCGGTGGCTTCTGTGTCTATCTGTCCCGCTGAATGGTGGGAGGAAGAGCCACTTTCTCGTTATGTGGTTTCCTTTGTGCCGTTTCCTCCCGATGACTTCTCGAGAGCTTTTGTTGTCTTTCTCGCTCGTGTCTTTCATTTGAAATTGTGTGAGGATGACAATAAACTGCAATTTAAGGAGTTATTTGGTTTTTCTTTTCCTTTCTGTTTGATTCTTCTTGCGAAAGCATTGGAGTGCAATTTAAAGCTTTAATCGACGAGAATTGTAAAAAAAAAATAACATTTCGGAAGTTACGTAACGCAATTGCTCTAAATTTAAAGAGCAAAGGCTTGTGCTTCAAATTAACTGTTTTATGAGACTTTTTTCTTTGGACTAATATTTTTCAATTTTACAAAGTTTTGACTTTTCAAGAAAATGCTGTGCGCTGCAACATCAAATTTGATTGCAAACGTTAATTTTTAGAGAAATATTTTTGGTAATTAGTAAGAAATTACTTTTGGTTTCCTTCATCGGAAATGCCGTCCCTAGTTTAGACACTAGTATAAGGTGTTGGTCCTAAGGTTAGTCTTATTCAACATATAGTTTCATTCAACGAATTAGTTTCTTTTTTAAGGAATTAAAGTTGCTGTTAGCTCTTACGTTTTCATAGTTACACCATAGCT
This sequence comes from Uloborus plumipes, assembly GCA_038373865.1. Lineage (NCBI taxonomy): Eukaryota > Metazoa > Arthropoda > Arachnida > Araneae > Uloboridae > Uloborus > Uloborus plumipes. The sequence goes on from JAXGGA010015770.1 coordinate 3,273, forward strand.
TTACTTATGTGGATTTTTAGTTTGCTCTTATTCATAATAGTGGAAAAAAAAACTAAATAGGGGAAATAACTGATGTTTTCTTTTTCAAGTGCCATTCATTGAAACAATACCTTAAGCACATTTTTCATATAAATCAAATTTTAAATTTTAACAACTAGCCCTCCCTCATTTTAAACTCTGAACCTGAACGTGTGTAAATTCTCATATTATTATATCTTAATAGAGTTGGTAATAGATTGTTTTCTATCGTTGATTACGCCAGCTTAAACAAAGATAATTAAAGGGTCATTAATTTTTCTTTTCACTTCTCGTATTCAAATCATAATTGATCATAAAACGACGTTAATGTGATGGTTTTTTTTCTATTTAAAACAAAACATGCATAATAACTTTTCCATTAGCCTCCTTTTCAATGAAATTAATGAACTTAACTTAGTGTTTGTTAACAGAGAAATTAGTTAATGAATTTTTACTAATAACAGTTAAATTGAGGAAATGAGAAGCAAAGGGATGTCAATACCAACATTTAAAGTTAGGAGATAACTATACACATTGTAAGAGAACCTCTCCTTTGTTTTAGGGAAAGAGTCAGTACTATTTTTTTTTAACGAAAGCCTGCTAAAGAATTCACATTTAAACGAATTTTATTCAAAACTTTAAAACGTTCAGTTATATTAATTTGCTTATCACTGCCTCAATTTTTCTTTTGAAAGAAAAAAGAGGGTCTAGATGTTTTCCTGCTGATCTTAAATAAAAATTCAAAGAGAAGAAACACAAGTAAAAAATATAACTTTTTAATAGTACTCAGTTACATACTAAAGAGTTAACTCCACATTGCACTATCAAAATATAAATGTCTATGTACAAATTGTCAACAGGATTACGTAACGCGATAGTAATACGTAATGATTGCACGTGCTATACATTAGTTCATATCTAGTCTATACGACGACAGCATTGGCCATTTTGTTTTCAACAGCAGCTATTGTACTGCGCCATGTTTTGTTCCACAATAACTAAATAACACCAAACTTCTCATTTTCACACATAAAAAAACTAAGCATAATTTTACGTTCTCGAAGATATTGTTGAAATTGATAGAGTGGTCATGGTTCATAGAATAACCGCCGCACAGTACTTACAGTTCCAGTTTCATATAATTTTACAAACAAAGAATCAACTTAAAGGTATACTTTGTCACACGTAAAACATCTAAGAAGGTACACGGTTTTAATAAATGACCATAACCACAAAAAATCAGTCCATAAAGATAATACTTTTCAGTTAATGTCCGTCAGTTGATAGTACAATGGACACAAAATTCGATGTTTATTAGGAATCGCACGGGATTGCTTCAAAAATACAGGCTACTTTTGCTAGTAAATATGCGTAAATTTCATCCATATCGGAAACCCGCCGATTTCGGTAAAGCTGAAGATTAATTTAGGATAACTGGTTTTACCTTAAGAAACTATATTACAGCATTGCATCAGCAGTTGATTTCTTCTTATAGACTAGGTACACTTTTCATTTCAAAAAAGTTAATAAAATATACTTTTGGGAACTCTACTCATCTAGATTTGTTGTCATTTGATGAATCTGAGAGGCTGACGGCTTCTTTGTAGACAGCATCAGCATCGCTCATGGCACTTTTGTAGACCATGTTCTGGTGAGAGGCCGGTTGATAAACTGGTTGAGCTGGTACATAAGCATCCAATGAAGTTTGTAAAGGTTCTGATAACTCACCGGAGTTGAATGATGATCCTTGATAAATCTTCAGATCCTCGCTGCTATATTCTATTTTGGGATTAGAATCGGGCTCTTGAGAATGAAAATATGTTGCGCTTTGGGACGCTTCTAAAGTTTCAGGATCTACAAAAGAAAATGTTTTGCCATTTTTACCTTCTGCAGAGTCCGGAGAGTTTGTATAAACTTTGATTATGGAACTTGCTGATGATTGCACGTGCTGTTCCATTTCGTCTAGCGGCGAATTTGGAATATCGCTTGCTGATGCTAGTTGAGAAGAATTCTGCATGTGGAACAAGGCATTAGTCAATGACCCTTGTTCTAGGGAACTTTGATATGATTGTTTGTCATTTTGATATGGTGAAGATAATTCGTCAGCTTGTAAGACAGGGCCATCGTATTGTGGACTAAATGAGTGAGCCGTGTTACTTTGTTGTGCATAGGAACTATATGACTGAGATATTGAGGAACCTGAATCTGAAGGATATTGATTATTGAAAGAATTTGCAAAATCCATTGAATTTTGATCGCGATAAGTGGGGCTATTTGCTGATTGTGACTGCTGCAACGATTCTTCTCCTGGACTACTTTGTGAATTACTTTTTGAGTAAGCGTTAGAGTAACTACTATATGAACTTGCAGGCTGTGTATAGCTGTTTGATTTACTGGCGCTGGCTGAATTTGACGAAACGGATGACATTTGAGCAAATTTATCGTTATGGAAAGAATTTAATGAACCACTTTGACTTGATACCTGATTTGATGGTTGTCGTGCATAATTATCATTATAATTACTGTATTGATTTCCGAAAGAACTACTACTACTGTGACTATAAGAAGGATCAGAAGAAACCTGTGGACCCGGAACAGCTATGTTTGAGTCGGAAACATAAGTATTTTGACTTGCTGCATGATCAAATTTTTCATTTTGCAGGAAAGCATTGTCCCCACTGGTAGATATCTGAAACTCAGGTTTTGATTCAGTATAGCTGTGGCTGGTACTGGTTGATGATGAGCCTGACGGTACGTACCCATTCATCTTTGCATTACTCTCATGTTGAACATTTCTTTGAGACTGCTGTGCTTGGTAATTTTGTGACTGCTGTGCTTGATAATTTTGTGACTGCTGTGCTTGATAATTTTGTGGCTGATAATTTTGTTGGTTGTAATTGCGGAAATTTGGATTTCTGTCATTGTAAGTATGATGCCTCATTTGTTGATTTTGATGACGATTTTGGTTTAGATGTTGACTGTTTTCCTTGGAGTTTTGAGCATTGGGTCCTCGGTAGTAATTATTGGATCGTGGGATATAATTTTGACGGTGGTGGTTGGGTTGGGGTTGCTTGCTGTTACGATTGTAATTAGAAGCATACTTCATTTCAGAGTTAGACTTCATACTTTGTGGAGGTATGCTGTTTGAGTATTGGTTTCGATTGTCTCTATATGTGTTCTGTGAATATTGTTGGTAAATAGAAACTGGTTCAGAAGCTTGTGTCATCATGGTTTGTGTATTTTGATCTTTCACATCTGTCACTTGGGGCTGTGAATAATTTTGCTTAACAATCTCTGATTTCTGTCCAGTTTGTTCTTGACTCATAAGGTACTCCGCATAAGCAGATGGATTATATACCGGTTGAGAGTACTGCGGCGCTGGATTATAATTGCTTTGTGGTCCTAAATTGTTTGTTGCAGTATACGCAGCCTGATGAACAGATTTTACGTTTCTGTAAAATTGCTCTTTATTAACACTTGCTTGACCTTGAGAAGCCACATCACTATTGTAAGCAGGATCTTCGTTATTGGGAGGGTAGGAGCTGGATCCACTTGTTGCAGAACTAGATCCACTTGAACCGGAATTAGAGTTTTGCCTGTATCCTTGCTGGTGGTAAGAGCCGGAGCTTTGATGATTATTATTGTTTGCTTTAGTGGAAAGTCTGTGAGCTCTTGGGTACGACTCTGGGGGGTATTGCTTCTGACCAAAGGATTGTGAATTGCCTTGCAGTTTTTGTCTGCCATAGAAGTAAGAGGAGTCATAAGCATTGTTGTTGTGTGAACCGCTGTAACCTTGACCTTGACTGAAGTCAGACTGATCTTTATTATTGTATCCAAAATCATCATACGCGTTATTGTCTTGCGGACTAAGGACTCCTTGAGGTCCTCCATATAAGTCTTCATCATTTGCATAATGGTTGCTATAGCTACTAGTGGAATAACTGGTACCGCTGGTGAAGTCATTTGGCTGATGGGAGTCAATACTGAAAAGAAAACAAAATAATAATAATAATAATAAAATGAAATTTCCTGTATTACGCACTTGAATAATATTTCTTAGAATATAAGTTCTGATTATAAATTATCACCTACGTTAGAAATTGAAATCACAATTTTGAACAATCAAAGCATATAAGCTGTTAAAGTTAAAGCTTTTCGTATGAAATAGTTGTCATGAGCCTGTGTTACGTGATAGGGGAATGTATGGGCGTATGTGGCTGGTTAAAACTTTAACCAGCCACATTAACATGGATTAACATGTTGTAGTATCGGATTAACATGTTTCAGTATCGGATTAACATGCTGCAGTATCGGATTAATATGTTGCAGTTAAAATCCAAGTAGCCAGGAGCGCTGAAGGCCAAGCCGGCCTCCTTGCTAATTTGATCACCGGGCCCTATGCTGCCGTAAAATTAGTTAAATATATATTTCTCCGATTTTGTACCGGCCTTCCCAAGGAAAAGGTCCCCATTTTCAGACTAAGATGACAGGAAATTTCGTTAGCCCTTCATGCAGCATCGTGCGTATCATCTAGAGCATACTACTTGTTAACCATTTTGGTGTGGACACCATATTACTTTTTTTGTGCACCTAATAAATTATCTAAGCATTTTAATAACGCCAAAAAATTTGGTGCGTGTACTCGTGTATGCTTATAAGGAATGATAACGTTAAAATACATGATTTCTTAGACACTTTTCCGCACCATAAAAGTGTGGAAAATAGTACTTCCGAATTTGAGTTTTTTTCTGACGTTTGAGAACTGGAATTTTGTTAAAAAAAACTAATTGAGACATGCAAAAACAAAACAAAAACAAAAAAAAATACAATGTAATAGTGACTTTGACTAGGTGAAAACTAGGTACACCACACACTAAAAACCACACACTAAAAAAAGGTAGAGTCTTTTCGGAGCATTTGATTGCAACCGAAAAAAGAGTTTCAAAACCCAATACAAATTGTACATACAAAGTATCAACCATCTATGGTATACCATTTTTGCCGGAATACCGAGCCTGTGCTGCTTTTCTTAAAAAATCACCCCCCCCCCTTTCTTAAAAAACTCTTCACAAATCAGGATTCAGTTATTTCTCATTGGCTTTCTGATACAGCAAAATTTGCGAATTTACTCTTTTTTCGTATGTCCATACACAATAAAAAATGTATGCAACTTTACGGATTAGAGTAACACAAATTTTTTACAGTAAATGCGTGTGGGCAATTCCACAGTTAGGACAAACAATCAAAGTTTAAACATAATTGTTTATTTATTTTTTTTCTAATCATGGAATCCGCACCAAAATTTAGAATAACTTAAATAACATCAAATAATAGGGGGGGGGATTATAGATGTTTATCTAAACTTATTATGTGTGTTTCAATTTTAATTGTTACATTTGCAACAGTGGAATTGCCCATGAATGAACGTGCTAGAAAAACTAGGCAACATTCTTTTGTTTTGAGCAAAATATAAATTAGGAACGAAATTTCATTGAGAAAGTTTTGGTGATTACAATAGTTCTCTTACATTTTACACGGAAGTAAAAATGAATAAGGCCATGTAATCTATATGAAAAACTTAAAATCAAAAATTAACCATGAAAGAGAAAAAAAGCTTCGTGAAAAATCTTTGTAAATTGTAAGTATTACTTCAGCTTGAATTTCTAAAGCGCAATCAACCATTTACGTTTATGTTAGAAAATGTCTTGATCTTTTTGAGTTAATAATTCATATTATATAATTAATCAGCACCGAAGTTGCTGATTCGTTCTTTTTCTCCAGCTTAAATAAAATGTTTTGAAAATCATCATATTTTTGACCTGATGACCTAAATTCTAAATTCAGTCTAGTCAAAGATGAAATAAACATTCTAAAATTATTCAAGGAAAATGAATGATGGTATCATGAAGAATCTTTGAAAAGATAAAACAGTTGGCAATGGTAATTGCGCTAGAAATAAGCAATTTGATGTCTTTGATAAGAAAACCTTTTAAGATTGAAAGCTGGCTTTAAGACTTCAAATGCATGTTACATTGGATTTAAAGAAATTCAATTCAAAAAAAAAAAAAAAGGAGCGCGAGAGATAGAGAAAGAAGAAGAAAGTACAATGTAACATAAACAGAAAAAATGCGGCGTTTTGGTTTGTCCATTTCAATGACCAGACCCAAATCCAATTAAGCATTTGTTGAGTGAATTGAAGCGTGCATGCATCCAGAAAGTTTTTTCCTATCTGAATGTCTTTTTTCAATGTGACTAGAGAAAGCCTTCCATTGCCCAAATTCTTTAAATGAATGCCCTCACCGATTAAATGCTGTAATAAAATCCAGTGAAAGATATTCCACCAGGTGTTTACGCACGTTTATTTTTTTTTAACCAAAATATTTTCAGCCGATTTCTTTCTTTCTTCCATTCTACCTTTTTCTATTTTACCTAACAATTTGAACTAATTGCTAATTACAAAAATTTTAAGTTTTAGAGAAATAAATAACATTGATCTGCAAAGTAATTGAACGAAACATAGTGTTAAAGGCGCAAATTAAACAGAATTACAAACATATATTTCGATCTTTCAGCGCATAAAGGTGTGAGCATATATGAGTCATTCCACGTCAAATCACTCAATGCCATGTGCCATCATGTCTCGGATTTTTCTCATTATTTTCTTGCAAATCGATATGAGAAGAGCCAAAATTATTATTTTTTTTCAATGTTTTGAATAAAAATTACATTTTGAAGATTCTTTTTACAAGATTTGATTTTTGACCACTTTTCAGAGTCGCCTTTTTGATTGAATTCAAAAAAAATCCCTTAATTAATTTAATTTTAACTGATTAAATTGTTTTAGGCTTCAATTTAATATTGAAGAGCAAGAATCTGAGAGAGTGTCACGCCTGTGATTCATGACGTCTCAGATTTTTTCCAAAAAATTACCAAATGTTTGTTATCTTATTGAAAGACCAAATCCAGAATGTTTTGCTCTAAAGTTAAGTTGTTCAGTTTTTATGGATCCCTAAAGGTGAAGGTGCGGCATCAAAAATTAAGCGGATTTTCAAGATATGGAAGTTGCTGTGAGCGTGTGAGCCAAAACTCTTACCAGGAACTGTTTAACTCCAATTTTATTTTTGTATATGGAATATAGAAGGTTGAAACTTTACAAAATGAATGTTAAATTTGTGGTAAGTTGTTGCCGTAAGGTCAGTGAAGGCCCTCAAAACAAGGAATTTTTGACGTTTTTTAGCGTTTTTGAGGTCCAAAAACAGCTTGTACATTTCAGTTGGCACGGCAAAAGTGGTGTCGTTTGAAAGACCAGTGTAAGCACTTTATAATAATGTATAAATAACCGAGGAAAGTTTAACGTGCTTTTAGTTGCGTGAGGCCGAAATATGAAAAATGTCACATTTTACCGATATTTAAACGGTCATAACTTCCTCTGCCAACAACATATTGAAATGTTTTTTTTTGACTATGTCATACTCTATTCTTTGTCTTGACAGAACAGTTGAGTCCTTTGAGGCGAAATGTGAAAAATTTTTGTACAAAAAATGCATTTTTTCCTGTGCATTTTTTTGTAAAAAAATTTTCACATTTCGCCTCAAAGGACTCAACTGTTCTGTCAAGACAAAGAATAGAGTATGACATTGGCAAAAAAAATATTTCAATATGTTGTTGGCAGAGGAAGTTATGACCGTTTGAATGTCGGTAAAATGTGACATTTTTCATATTTCGGCCCCACGCAACTAAAAGCACGTTGAACTTTCCTCGGTTATTTATACATTATTTTAAAGTGCTTACACTGGTCTTTCAAACGACACCACTTTTGCCGTGCCAACTGAAATGTACAAACTGTTTTTGGACCTCAAAAACGCTAAAAAACTTCAAAAATGCCTTGTTTTGAGGGCCTTCACTGACCTTACGGCAACAACTTACCACAAATTTAACATTCATTTTGTAAAGTTTCAACCATTTATATTCCATATACAAAAATAAAATTGGAGTTAAACAGTTCCTGGTAAGAGTTTTGGCTCACAGCAACTTACATGTCTTGAAAATCCGCTTAATTTTTATGCCGCACCTTCACCTTTAGGGATCCATAAAAACTAAACAACTCAACTTTAGAGCAAAACATTCTGGATTTGGTCTTTCAATAAGATAATAAACATTTGGTAATTTTTGGGAGAAAATCTGAGAGGTCATGAATCACCTCATAATGCTAGGCTTGACAGTTTTTCAGATTCTTGCTCTTAAGACTTTCATCTTTCAAAATTTAAAAAAAAAACCCTGTGGATAATAGAGTGGTTCCCGCTTCATCTTAAGTCAGATGTCGTGTTTTATCAATTGTTATATTGAACAAATCATATTTCCGGATTACTAACTAACATCTGCATCATTTTTTTTTCAAGTATGCACGAACTATGTTCCTGCTAAGTTCAAAAATTAAGAGAATCAGAAATGGAGATTTTTTTTAACTTAAAAAAAAAAAGTCTCCAACTTTTAGGTTTGAAAAAAAAAAATGTTTTGAAAGAGGCATAAGACTCATTTCTCTTATAAGTGATAATAAACATTCCTTGTAGCAGATAAAAACTTAGGAAGTTCAACGAAATATAGGTAACGTTTTAAGGCACTGTGTTTGTCAAGTAAAAGTTTTAAAAGAAAGAAAATGAATTAAAGATATTGCAAAAATGGTAGGACATGAAGAATTTTATACGCGTTTCTGAAAAGGTTTCGTTTCAGCGATTGCCGTCTTTTTACAGTAGATGCTTTCTTCGGCACTGAAAAATACTAATTTTAGTTGTTTTGATAAAAGTTTTTGTGTTTCATCGGGTCCTTTTTTTTTTGTATTTTATAGGGGGGTTCGAGAGAAGACATCGAAATTCGAGAGTGTTCCGAACGAGTCGGAAACTATGCAATACATACATTTGCATTATCATACCTGGTAGTTTTTTCACAAGTTAAGCTTTTAATGCCAACATTTTCATATTTCATATTCTTTATTTCCATGCTACTTATTCTTACTTTCATTTACATTTTTTTAATTTGATCTTTTAATAGTTAAAAGGAAAAATGAATTATGTTGCCTTCCTCTGAATTTCAGGTATCTTCCTTTAAAAAAAAAAAAAAATCAAGTTTATTGTAAGAAATGTTTTACTTACTAAACAGGAACTGGCTTCTTTACGAAATGAGGAACTTCCTTGATGACCTCTATGATCTTTGGTACTTTGTGAGGGACCGGAACAGGAACTGTCTTGTATACGGGCACAAGGTACGGTCTCGGTACGTTTACTTCCACAGGTACGGGTATTTTCTTAGCAACGGGCACGATCTTCGGAACGTGCACGAAGACAGGCCTTGGCACGCGCACTTGCACGGGCAGTCCCACAAACTTGGGTACAGGTACGCTATGTCGTACAGGGAAAGAGGCGAAGAATGGGACTGGTTTGTGGACGTGCTTCACGACTGGAATCACATGAGGTATGGCTACCGGTTTGGCTGAAAATTATTTTAAAAAACATATTAGTTAAAGTAAGGGAGCATACAAGATGTGTTTAGAATGTAACGCTAGTGAGTAGGTAAGTAAGGGTTTTTTGATTCGGTCGTTACAATACATTGACATTAGAGATGGGCCGAAGCAAGAGGTGTGCTTCTGTCGCTTCGGCCAGTGCCGAAGCAAAGCTTCTGCCATTAGTTGGCCGAAGCTTCAGTATTCGGCGTTTCGACTAAACTACGCTTCATTTCATCTCTAATTATAATGTTGATAAAGTACAAATAGCAGTTTATTTATAGTAATATAATATTTTATCGTATTAGTTGGTTTTAATTTAAACATCAACTTTACTGTGGACCATGCTTTTTATGTTCTAAATAATGCTCATTTTACTTATTTCAATTAAAAAAAATGAAATGTCCCCTTTGCTGGTACTACCAGTACAAAACAAAAATAAATACTTTAATTAGTGAAAATTATTTAAAACTGAATCCTTACGCTAAAACTGTTTTGTGTTACTAACCAGGAAAGTACTCGACTTAAGTAATAATTAAAAAAAAGTTAAAAACTATACCATTCGAAAGAGCATACTGAGACATGTCTTTGACCCAAAGATCAAGTTCCCTCATCCCCTCGTTTTCGAGATAAGGGGTCTTAAAGTCGGCCGAAAATGAGCCAAATTTGAAGACTTGGCAAGAAATTGAAGCTAGCTCCAGATTCTCCCTTCCGCTGCTTGCTTGACATCGCATCATTTCCATGTTTGGTCATTCGCAAAGAAAGTAAAAGATGTTTAACGTTAACTCTTTACTTCTATGAGCTAAAATAAAGAGTGCTGATCAAGACTATGATGTGGAAAGCAGAGAGCTTTATCCAGAGGAGCGAAAACTTTACAAAGAAGTTAAAGTTTTATCTTTTTACGATTGATAACAATACATTTTAGAATTTTAGTTATATGTATTTTTTTTACTGAACTAAGTTGTATGTGTTAATTATTATAAGTTAAAATATATTGCACGTGTTTCTAAATGAATAATTCGGGATAATTAAATAAGTATGAAAAGCATCTAATATGAGCTCATGTACAAAAAATGAAAAAAATAGTCTTTGGGGTAGAAATTAAATTGTCATGGATTATGATATCAGTTCTTATTTTAAAAAAATCGATACAAGAAGTTTCACTATCTGCCAACTCTTAGCAAAAACATTTATTTTTTTTAAATTGAAATCGAGAAAAAATAAATAATTTTTAAAAGAAAACGAATTAGTAAATATCAATAGCTGCAAAATTATATCCACGTCGGAAATTACATCAATGTTAGAGGGAAATAATTATTTCCATTCTTAAAATATACTAATAGAGTCGACATTCATTGTAAAAACCCCTGCCGTTCAAACAAATTGGTCATTGTAGCGAAAAGTCTCTGTAACGTAAATGTAAAACATATTGCATGTTAATTTCGTACTGTTTAAAAACACTAGACTAACTTTTACTAGTTCTGCTATATGTTCTACGGGTAGGAAAAGACTAACAAAATTGTAAATCAATATAAGTTTTAGCTTACTTTTCTGTAAAAGTAGAAAATAGGTGAAAAAAAATCATGAAAGAAGGCCTGATGCACTGGAAAAAAAAAAACGCTCAAAACAATTGAGTCGAAAAAGCACAACTTAATAAAAATAATTAAATACACAGAGAAATTTAAAATAGGAAAGTTGGGTTTTGAGCTGCGGAAACTGTGTACCTGTCAGTCTGTCTATTGGTCAGTTTTTCTGCCCCCCCCCCCCGCAATAACTTTTGAGTGCATAGATTTTTTTTCTTTTTTAAATCGAAAGAGTGAGGACAATACACTCCCATATTCGACTTTTTGATTTGAATAATATTTCATTCAATTTCGAATTTCCGATTTTTTCCCCTGTCCTCACTTTCGTTTCGTTTCGTTTGGGGCTAATGCCCAGGTTTTTTGATGAGGACTACAATCTAGTGTTTTGCCTCCGTTACATATGCTTTTTTTTTTTTTTTACATATATCTTGTACAGACAATGTATGAAAGAATTACAACACAAAGGACGGAAATTACATCCGGAGCGAGGCTGGGAGTCGAACCCACCGTCTCAGAGTTATCGGCAACACGCCTTAGACCGCTCGGCCACTGAGACCCCCTGTCCTCACTTATAACTTTTGAGGGAACAAGTTCGATTCGAGCGAACATTTTTTTTTTTTCGAAATATCTCAGAGCAAACACCTGGGCCTCAACGGCGCAGTGGGTCTGCCCGTCAGTTTGTAATCTCAAGAGGCGCGGGTTCGATTCCCGCCTTTGCCCTGGGTGCAACTTCCTTCTCTGTGCTGTAAATTCTTTCCCTCAATAAAATCTGTAATGTACTATCTGTGGAGGCAAGGCGCATAGTACGCAGTCCTCATGTGTGTCGAAGTTTATTGACTTCTAGAATAGAATAGAATAGAAAACACCTCATTCCTGTTTGATTTTTTTTATTTGAACACATTTTCATTAAATTTTGAGCATTTTTTTTTTTTTTTTTTTTTGAAAGAAGATTCTTACATACCCAGTGATGCAATTGACAAAAAATTTTAGGAGAACTCTCTTTGAGTTATAGGGGACCCACCAAAAAAAAAAGTGGTTTGAAAAAATTTATATTTGCAATTTTGACAATTAAAAACCCCAAATATACCCCCCCCCCTCCGTACTATAGAATTGTACGAACACTTAAAAAATAATTAAAAAAAACACGAGGTTCAGTTGTCACCTCCTGTTGACAAGGGTCCTTTAACAAGGGGGACTCCCCTTAAACAAGGGACCTGCTTTAATCGCAAATAGTACGATAATATTTAATTTTGATGTGTTGTTTAAAATTGTTTTTCCTCTTTAAAAAGCTTTCTGCTTTCCATGTTATAGGCTTGATAGTAGCTTTTTGCTTTAACTTGCACAGGTAAAGTAAAATATTATTGTAAAGCCGTCTTTCAAAAGCTTTACAGATGACCAAAAATGGGAATCAAGTTTCCCGTTGGACGCAAATAGTGTAATCGCATCGCAGCTTCCAGTTTCATTATAACTCGCTAAAATTGGCGATTTTTCAAAAAAAAATTAGCTGACTTTAGGACCTTATATTTCGATAACGGGGGCACGAGGGCAAAAACGCGTGCTTCCAAAAACATGTTTTACAATGCTCTTTCGAATGGTACTCATTTAAAAAAAAATTCTTTATTCCATGATCGCGTACTTTCCTGGTAAGAATATTGAATCATATGGAGTATAGTATCATGTTCCATGTATTTATTACACGTTCTACGTTAAAATTTCAATATGTGCAGCAGCCGAAGCTTCGGTCATTGGTAGGCCGAAGCTTCGGTTTTCGGCGCTTTGACCAAACGACGCTTCGCGCCATCTCTAAATGACATGTTTCCAAATAGACTCTTATTAAGTCAATGTATGGCTTTCCACAAGATTTCCAAGCGTTGAAGAAGTTAATTTAGGTCTTTTTCGGAATGTCTTTTCCAGACTTGGTGCAAACGTTTTTGACTTTTTCAAATATCTTTAAACGCCCTTCTAAAATACCTTGCAATGGAACGTCAGATTTGCTGTTCCTTTGAACTATCATTAACAAAGGCTTTAGCACGGGAAAAGTTTTCATTGCGATCTGCCCAGTTTTTTAAAAGTACGTTGCCCCTCTCCTGTTTATTTCACAGCTGCTTGCCCTAGAGACAAAAACATGGTTTACGAAAACGATTGTCCATACTCTCTGAGTGGTCAGAAATCTCGCTGGAAGTAATATATTGACTTTAGAGTTTATTTTTTCCCAAGTAATGAATAGCAACATAACTTTTTTCCGCTTGCCCTTTAGTAAGTTAAATCAGGATATATCAAAAATGTTATTTTCATAAAATAATTTAGAGTGCAGCAGGAATAAATTAGAATTTCATAGCTTAACATTCATTGTTCTCAAATTTGAATTTTGCAATAACATTAAACCCAAAAAAGAAATACCATTGTTAACGAATGTTATTAACATGCTTTCTCTCATAAGAAATTTGAAGAATCTTCTTTGCTTTGTGATCTACTTCTTATGCTTGAGCTCTTGCTTCAGTAATCACGCAAATTCAGTGCGAGCAGTAAAATCGCTTTTTGTGAAAATTGAAAACTTTTATGGGCACATCCTTTACGGAATCGATTTGCTCCATTTGTGGATGGTAGATAATGATTTGAGTTTCGCGTTGATCAACCCAAAGATTATTATTTATAAGATGAGCAAAATTAATTTTCAATAATTCTCAGCAATGAGAAAAAGGCTGGAAGCATTGTTTGGATTGAAATAAACTTTACTTAAGTATTTTCTCGGTTTTTCTGGCTGGAGGAAAAAATTCCTTTGTTGCATTAGGTTTAATGTGGCACATATGATTGGTCTACTTCCATAAAAGCTTTCACTATGATGATGTCTTCGAACCGCAGTTGCTTATACAATCTAGCTAGATGATAACGAGTCCTGATTCGTATTAGTGTCCAGATTTAACGAAAAAAAAACAGAAATATTCGGCTAGTACAATCTTGAATGTATGGGAACATAGTTTGCTTCTAACGAGTAAACCCCATTCAAAGCGAGCAAGATTTTTGTGACTCATACAATTTCTATCGACTTCTTGCTCAACTTATCCTCCCGGGAAAAATTAATTTATTACTTCAAAAGTCAACTGACAGTATTTTTTTTTAAATAAATTTTGAGAACAAATAATGATGGCGTTATTTCTAAACTGTCTCTCTCTCTCTCTCACTCTCTCTCTTTTTTTTAAGTTATGAGTAGAGATGCATTAGAAAATTACTTTGCAATCCCAAAAAAACAACAAAGCATGTAGTTATGATGTTTTATGATTTTTTTCCAGATCCCGTTTATTAAGAGGTCTCCGTTATAACGAGCAAATATTGCTGTCCCTTCGCGCTCTTTATTAGTCATTTTGACTGTGATGCTTTACAAAGTTGTCACAAAAATGTCTGTAACTAATTGAGATACAGTACACTCATTCGGGGTGATTTTGATCCACGGTTCCTCTATTTTTTATCTACCCCACTCAAATTTTAGTGGTCTTAATGTATTTGTGAGTATAAAACAGAAGAAAACCCCCTAAAGTGCTCTAGATTTATCCAGCATTATGAAAATATATCCCAAAAATAATTTAAAGAAAAATGGTTTTCCCAGTTTAATATTATACATTTAGTTTTGGGTCGTTTTGTACCACGTGAGAAATGTGACATAAATATTTTAGTTAAAAAAGAGCAGCTTTAAGCCAGAAAAGTTATGTATATAAATGTTTAAAAATAAATTTTAATTACACAGCATGAAACGATATTTATAACATGCTACATCTCATAGAATATTACAATATAGAACGAGAGATTTCAGCTGCGTCAAATAAACCTTCAAGAGTAAGTTACAAACAGAAACTTCCGAATTATTAGATTATGCAATGAATTATATGTAGTATTCCCAACTTATTATTTTTTTAAGACAAAAGAGGAAAACTGAAATTGTAACCTTTCGTATAGCGTGCAGTATAGAGCCTTCTACTGTTTCAAAATACAAGTTCAAAAAGTTAAATATGTGGAAGCAATGGGAAGTGGTGCAAAGTTTAACCGCGGTCGTGAAAAGTTACCCTAAAAGACTGTATATTCAATGCCCGTTCAACTTAAGATACCAGACAAACGTGATGTGTATTTGATATCTTTTGATACTTTAGTTCGCAATTTGCTTACTTTTGGTAGGGGTCATAGTCTGAAATGTTCCAAATTTTCTAACTTTCAACAATCAAAATTCTTTTTAAAATATGCAATATTAGATGCGTATGATGCAAGTTTCAATAAATATATCCAAAAGCGATGAAGCTAGAGGCAGAGCCAGTTAATGTTAAAAGAGTCCATCCATCAAGACTTTGAAAATTAATGGGAATAAATTCCATGAATTTCCTCTAATAAAATAAACACTTCTTATACTCCCAAAATAACTACCAATTATAACCTCATCACACTCAAATCTTTAATAAATCAAAATATTCAACCAATACTTCAAACAAAAAAAACAAAAAACACCAACATTAACACAACTAATAATAAATACAACATACACACACCACCCACACACAAAAATAAATAAAAAAAACCACCAAACATACAACTCACCCTAAAACTCCACAAACCAAAACCCCCAATTACAATCACCCCACCCTACTAAACCCCCTTCAACATCAAAAACCCTAAAAAAACTCACAAATACCCAACTCATATATATATCAACACCCCATCCACACATAACTCACCCAAAAAACAACCCAATCCCCACCCAATAAAAAAAAACCTACAAAAAATTTCACTCAAACACACCTATAAATAAACATAATACACATACATCAATCCTTAAGTACTCCAACCTCCCAACCCCCACATAAACCCCCCACCACCCCAACCTAAAAACTACTATTCACTGTGTGTGTGTGTGTGTGTGTGTGTGCCCCACCTAATCCCCTCAATTTTTTTCCAAACTCACCTTCCACACACACAAAACCTACACTTAAATCATTCATTTCCTCAACCCACCTCAATAATCTCATTAACCTATTACCTCTCCACTCCCGTCGTGTCCATTGTCTCGCATCCACAAACACAATCCCCCCCCCCTCCCCACAGCTCTCCCCCATCTCTCTCTTCTCCCCCCTCCCTCACCCCTCCCCCCCTTAAATAATCAAGAATATCTCTAACATTATTTTTCAAAAAAATAATCCATCCCACTGTGTGTGTGTTCAATCCACAACCCCAAAAAAAACTTCCCACCCAAACAACCCGAGTCTTACAGTGTTAGATTCAGAGCGATATCCCACCCATAAATGATTTCAAACCATTTAAAATTTTTAACTAAAAAGAATTCCAACTTAAAACACACTTAATTAAAAACATATATTAACCTGCACTATGAAACGTACTGAAGTCGTACCCGAACGCTATCAGACAGACGACAACTATTACCACCCACGCACGGTGACTAAAGATAGCCCAAAAAATATCTTAAAAACACATGTATGACCCCCCCACCTGTTTTTTTTTTTTTTTTTTCGTTTTTCTTTTTTGTGCTGGTTGTTTTTTTGTTTCCTCCGTGTACTTACCTTCACTAATGTTGTTATTTTATTTTGTTTTGTTGTTTAATTATTTCTTTTTCCTCTTTTTCGTTCTATTAGTTTGTTTGATTTAGAGTTTTAGTTGTTTTTTATAGTTTTTTTATGTTTCTTTTTGTTCTTTTCTTTTGCTTGTTTTTCTTTCTTTTGTTTTACTTTTTTTTTTATACTTTTTGTTCATTTTTGTATTGTTTTTTCGTTTGATTTGTTTTTTTTTTTCTACTTGCTATTTCTTTATAGTCAATTTATCCCCTCCATTCTTTTTAGTTAGTTTCTTTTACTCTTCTACCGTTTTTCTCATTTGTTTCTCTGTATTTTGTTTGTTTTTTTTATTTTGTTTACTTTTTTATTGTCTTGCTATTTTTTGTCGTTTTTCTTTCTCTATTTTATTGTTTTTGCTTTTAGATCTAGGTGTTTTTATATTTTTTTTTTTTTTTTTTTTTTTTTTGTTTTTTTTTTTTTTTTTTTTTTTTTTTTGTTTTTTTTTTTTTTTTTTTTTTTTTTTATTTTTTTTTTTTTTTTTTTTTATTTTTTTTTTTTTTTTTTTTTTTTTTTTTTTTTTTTTTTTTTTTTTTTTTTTTTTTTTTTTTTTTTTTTTTTTTTTTTGTTTTTTTTTTTTTTTTTTTTTTTTTTTTTTTCTTTTTTTTTTTTTTTTTTTTTTTATTTTTTTTTTTTTTTCTCTTTTTTTATTTTTTTTTTTTTTTTTTTTTTATTTTTTTTTTTTTTTTTTTTTTTTTGTTTTTTTTTTTTCTTTTTTTTTTTTTTTTATTTTTTTTTTTTTAGTTTTTTTTTTTTTTTTTTTTTTTTTTTTTTTTTTTTTTTTTTTTTTTTTTTTTTTTTTTTTTCTTTTTTATTTTTTTTGTTTTTTTTTTTTTTTTTTTTTTTATTTTTTTTTTTTTTATTTTTTTTTTTTTTTTTTTTATTTTGTTTCTTTTATTGATTATTTTATTTGTTGTAATTTTTTTGTATAAATTAAAAAAAAAGAAAATAAAGTATAATTTAAAAAAAAAATTATACCCCCTTCTAATTAAAGAACAAAATAATAAACAAAAAAATATAGTTTATATATAATAAAAATATAATATGTTAATAATGTTATTTTTTTTTTTAATCATTAAGGTTTTTTTTTACTCTTTAAGCTTATAATTTATTTTTTGTTTCTTTTTTTGTTTACATTTATGTTTATTTTATCTCTTGCTTTTCTTTTTGCTCTTTTTTAATTTATTTTTTTTTTCTCCTTTTTTATCTATGGTTCCTTGTTTTTTTCCCACGTCCTCTTTCTGTCTTTTGATTTTATTTTTTCTATTGTTCTTTGGGATTTATTTTTTTTTTGGTTTTTTTTCTTGTGTTTTTTGTGTGATTGTTTTCACTCTTTCTCTTTTTTTTCTTTTTTTTTTTTTTTTTTTTTTTGTTTGGTTATTTTTATATTTTTATTTAGTTTGTTTCTTTTTGTCTTTATCTGTCCTTCAATTTTATTAAAAAATGGTATAAACAGAGATTGCAATGTTTGGAATTCTCACTCACTGCGTGGTTACAAAATTCAGAAAAAAACTCGTTTATCGAATCACTTTTATCCTTGTTAAAATTTTGGTTTTTTCCAAATCCTTGGGGGAAAATTCATTTTTTTCTAAAATACGGAGGCGGAATAAGCGTATTTATGGAAATATTTCATAAAAAATTGTTGTTGATATTTTTAAAGTATTCTCAAACTACAAATTATTTAAAATATTAGACAATAGAATAATATTAATAAAGCACTACCAATTTTACTCCCGCTAATAATCTCTACATACTCGGTTTGCTTTTCTGTGAACCAAATGTAATTTAAATTTCGTCACGATCTTTAAAAAATACTTATAGGAAATTAAGAAAATTATTCGCCATTAATTTTTCCAGTCTATGATGGTAATGGATCTAATAAATTAACTGGCTTGCCCTCTAGCTTCATCGCTGGCATCATCATTTAATGAACTTGGCATCCATACGCAAACAAATATCATACTTTAAAAAGAATATTTGATCACGTTGACAAGTTAGAAAATTTACGGCAACATACAGACACTGACCCCTACCAAAATAGTAAGCAAATTGCCGAACTTCAACAGTATCAAAAGATATCAATACACCATCACGTTTGTCTGGTATCTTAAGTTGAACGGGCAGATATACAGTCTCTTTGAGGGTAACTTTTCACGACGCGGTTTAAACTTTGACACCACTTCCACATTGCTGTCCCCCCCAAACTCCCATATTTAACTTTGACACTTGTTATTTTGAAACAGTAGAAGGCCTCTGTAATGCACGCATATACGAAACGTCTTACAATTTCCAGTTCTTGCCTCTTTTGTCTTAACAAAAATAACTTCGTTGGGGCAATACCTAACATTAATATTCATTGCGCCATAATCTAACTAATTAGGAAGTTTCTGTTTGTTAACTTTACTCTTGGAAGGTCTTATTGTGACGCACAGCTGAAATCTCTCGGTCTATATTAGTAATATTCATGAGATGTACGCATGTTAATAGTCAATATCGTTTCACTGCTGTGTAATTAAAAAGTTATTTTTTACAAAACATTTATATACATAACCCTTATTTGGCTTAAAGCTGCTCACTCTTTTTAACTAAAATAATATTATGTCACTCATTTTCTCACAGTAGGTAACAAAACGAACCAACAAAACTTACAACTGATATAATATATAAACTGGTGAAAACCCATTTTTTCTTTAATTATTTTTGGGATTAATATTTTCATCATATCTGCTGGATAACTCTAGAGCACTTTAGGGGGTTTTCTTTGTTTTATAACTCACAAATACATTGTTAAGACCACACTCACCTAAATTTTGAGTGGGGTAGATGTGATTAAAAAATAGCAGGAACCGTGGGATCAAAATCACTACCGAATGAGAGATACTGTATTCAATTAGTTACAGACTTTTGTGGACAAAACTTTGTAAAGCATCACTCAGTCAAACCATGACTAATAAAAGAGACGCGATGGGACACAGCCATAATCCCTTGCTCCACGCTTCTCCCTAGGAGACCTATTAATAAAAACGGGATTGGAAAAAAATCATGAAAACCATCATAACTACATGCTTTGTTGTTTATTTGGATTGCAAAGTAATTTTCTAATGCATCATCTACTCATAACTTAAAAAAAAGAGAGACGAGTGACAGGCGACGAGATGAGACAGTTTAGAGAAATAAACGCCATTCATTATGTGTGTGTGTGTGTGTGTGTGGTGTGTGTTAAAAAAAAATACTGTCAGTTGACTTTATGAAGTAATAAATTAATTTTTCCCGGGAGGATAAGTTGAGCAAGGAAGTCGGGATAGAAATTGTATGAGTCACAAAATCTTGCTCTGACACTACCATCACCCTTTGAATGGGGAGTTACTCGTTAGAAGCAAACAGATAGAGAGAGATATAGAGACATTCAAGATAGAGGATTACTACGCGAATATTTTCTGTTTCTTTTTTCGTAGTTAATCTGGACACTAATACGAATAAGGACTGCCCGTTTCATCTAGCTAGAATGGTTTATAAGAAACTGCGGTTTGCCCACATCATCATAGAGAAAGCTTTTATGAAAGTAGACCAATTATATGTGCCCCATTAAACCAAATGCAACAGAGGAATTTTTTCCTCCAGCCAGAGAAACCGAGAAAATACTTAAGTAAAGTTTATTTCAATCCAAACAATGCTTCCAGTCTTTTTCTCATTGCTGAGAATCATTGAAAATTAATTTTCTCATCTTATGAATAATAATCTTTGGGTTGATCAACGTGAAACTCAAATCATTATCTACCATCCACAAATGGAGCAAATCGATTCCGTAAAGGATGTTCCCGTAAAAGTTTTCAATTTTCACAAAACGCGATTTTACTGCTCGCACTGAATTTGCGTGATTACTGAAGCAAGAGCTCAAGCATAAGAAGTAGATCACTAAGCAAAGAAGTTTCTTCAAATTTCTTATCAAAGAAAGCATGTTTATAACATTCGTTAACAATAGTATTTATTTTTTGGGTTTAATGTTATTGCAGAATTCAAATTTGAGAACAATGAATGTTAAGCTATGAAATTCTAATTTATTCCTGCTGCGCTCTAAATTATTTTATAAAAATAACATTTTTGATATTTCCTGATTTAACTTGCGAAAGGGTAAGCGGAAAAAAGTTATGTTGCTATTCATTACTTGGGAAAAAATAAACTCTAAAGTCAATATATTACTTCCAGCGAGATTTCTGACCACTCAGAGACTATGGACAATCGTTTTAGTAAACCATGTTTTTGTTTCTAGTGCAAGCAGCTGTTAAATAAACAGGAGAGGGGCAACCTACTTTTAAAAAACTGGGCAGATCGCAATGAAAACTTATCCCTTGCTAAAAGCCTTTGTTAATGATAGTTCAAAGGAACACATGTCCAAAACCAGATATCCATTATCAATGCCTGTTTATTATACCACCCCCCCCCCCCCCCCCCCCCCCCCAAATAAAAAATACTTTGCTAATTAATAAATAACAAATCAAACATTCACAACCGTAAATCACCCCAGACATTAACAAGCACAACCACCGACACAATCACAAAAAACACAACATCAACGTCTTTGCAGAAATCTTGTGGTACAACGCCATACGATTACTAACACGAACAGATGAAAATTTTCCAACCAGACATAAAGTAAGCTGTTCCGCACATCGTCCTGATTTAGGTCCAAACACCCCCCTAACTAAGCCGCCGGAAAAACCGAAGCATCAGGGCCTACCACTGACCGAGAGCTTCGGCTGCTGCAACAGTACTTGAAATTTATACGTGAACGTTTTAATAAGAGATCCCTGGAACATTAAACTATACTCCATATGAATCCAGTGACCTCTCAATCATGGAAAAAAGAATTGTTTTTGAGAGTAGAGAGACACCACCCCCCCACGTACAAAACATTACAAAAAATAAATAGTACAATTCGGATATCAAGAGACATTGAGATATAGAAACATTGGTTTTTGGGAAGCTTACGCGTTATATTAGCCTCAGTGCCCCCGTTATCGAAATATAAGGTCTATAAAGTCAGCTAATTTTGTTTTTGAGAAATACGCTCAATTTTAGCGAGTACTATAATGGAAAAACTGAAGCTTGCCGATCCGCGATTACCATTATTTGCGTCCAACGGGAAACGTGATTCCCATTTTGGTACATTCTGTAAAGCTTTTTGTCGAGACGCTTTACAATAATATTTTACTGTTACCTTGTGCAAGTTTAAAGCAAAAAAGATACCTATCAAGCCTATACATGGAAAAGCTAGAGAAAGCTTTTTAGAAGAGGGATCAAACAAACGAATTTTAAACAACACTCAACGTGAATTAAATATTATCGATTTACTATTTGCGATTTAAAGCAGGTCTCCTTGTTTAAGGGGAGTCCCCCTGTTAAAGGACCATTGTCAACAGGAGGTGATTTTTTGGACAACTGAACCTGTTTTTTTTTAATTATTTTTTAAGTGTTCGTTACAATTCTATAGTAACAGGAGGGAGGCGGGGGGGTAATATTTGGGGTTTATTTAATTTGATACAAAATCTGCAAATATAAATTTTTTCAAACCACTTTATCTTTATTTGTGTGGGAGGGTCCCTTAACTCAAAGAGAGTTCTCCAAAAATTTTTAGTCAATTTGAACACAGGGTAATTAAGATCTTCTTTCAAAACAAAACAAAAACAAAAAAAAGGCTCAAAAAAACAAGGAAATGATGTATCAACATACAACAACAAAATCAAACAGGAATGAGGTGGTTAACAAATCTAAAAATACTAGAATACATAAATACCTCCCCCCCTCCAACCATTTTTTCTAACACATCTCCAATCACCCCCTCACTTCCACAACCCTTATAACAATCTTTCCCCTCCAATCCCATCCCTCCTCTCCTTTCATAAAAAAAAAACATCCACCCCTTTCCCCTTCTTTCCACTTTCCGCCACTCCTCTCACAATCTCCAACCACCATCCTTTCCCCTCCCCATCTCCCTATCTTCTTATAAATCACATCTCACAAACTCCCCCCCCCCCACATAAACTCACTCAAACTCCCCAATAACCCACACACCTAACACCTTTCGCACGCGCAACTGCGACGCGCGGCTCACTACTCGGCTGCCCCTATCGTACCACACATCTATAAGCCTACACCTCTATCTTCCTTTCCCCCCAACTTTAACTCCACCCCTCCACTCATGAAATACATTACCTACCAAAGATAATACCATAACAAACCACCCATATTACATTTAAACTTCGTACTATTTTTGTAAAAAAAAAACACAGCAATATCCACAACACCTCACCGCCACACCTCCTAAATACCCTCCCACAACCACACCCTCTCCTCATCTAGCACCCCCACACAAATCTATCACAAATAGCCCACCCACTCCCACCCCCCCCCCACAACCAAAAAAACAAACCAAACATCCTATCATATCCCACTAATCAACTCCTACCCCACAACACAAACCCACCAATATCCATATAACCACCTAACCTACAACCTTCAATTAAAACACCAAAACCCAACCACACTCACACAAAATCCACAAACTACAAATATCCCATCTACAAAACACAACTCCTACACCACTACCTCCACAATTCCACACCATCAACCCTCCCAACTCATCCTTAAATCTACCAAAACTCAAACAACAACCATACCAAAAACCCCTCCACCCAACCCCCTCCCAAAAAACCCAACAAATCAAAAACCAACCCAACCCCCACTCACCCAACCCACCACCAACAACAAACCCCCCACACAACAACCAACCCTCCCCACTACCCCCACACCCACACACACCCAAAACAACTACAAACCACCCCTACAATCCAAATCCCACACCCTCATTAAACATTATTCACACCCTACAACTCTCCTCACTCCAATAAAACACCCAAACCTAAACCACTCCCAAAAACTACCCACCCCATCAACCCCCACATCTAAAACCACCCACCCACCCCAACAACTCCACAAACCTCCACCCACACAACAAACACCACCATCACACCCAACCCCCCCACCACACACCTCACAACCCACACCCAAACAACCAAACCCCCACCAACACACACCACAACCAACCCCACCCACAAACACCCCCAACACACCACCCCAAACCCCAAACCAACACCACACCCCACACACCAACAACCCCACCACCACCAACAACCCACCCAACAAAACAACACAACCACACCCAACCCCCAACAACACCACCCCCAACCCCACACCACCAACCACCCCACAACAACCCCCACCCACCCCACCCACAAACCCCCCCCCAACCCCACCCACACCCAACCACCCCCCACAACCACACCCCCACCCCCAACACACCCCACACCCCACCACCCCCACACAACACCAAACACCACCCCACACCCCAACCCCACCCACACCCACCAACACCCAACCCCCAACACCACCCCACACCCACCAACAACCCCAACACCCACACCCCACCACCCCACCAACACAACACCCCACCAACCCCCACCCACACCCCACCCCCCCCACCACCACCACCCCACCCACAACCACACCCACCCCAACACCACCCCCCCCCCACCACAAACCCCACCCCAACACCCACCCACCAACACCCCCCCCACCAACAAACCCCCAACCCACCCCACACCCCCCACCCCACACACCACCAACCCCCCACACCACCACACCCAACACCACCCCCACACCCACCCCCCCCACACCCCACACCCCCCCCCACACCCCCACCCCCACCCCCACCCCCACACCCACCCCCACACCCACAACCACCCCCCACCCCACCCCCACACACCCCCCCCCACCACCCCCACCCCCACCACAACACCCACACCACCCCCCACCACCCACACCACCCACAACCCCCACCCCCCACACCACCACCCCCAACACCCACCAACAAACCAACCACCACACAAACACCACCCCCCACACCCCAAACCCCCCCAACACCACACCAAACCCACCCACCCCCACCAAACCCCACACCCCCACCCCCAACCACCCCAACCCCACCACCCCCACCCCCCCCCACACCACACCAACACCCCAAACCACCCCCCACCCCCACCCCCCCACCCACACCCACCCTCCCAACCCCACCCCCACCCCCACCCCCCACCAACCCACACCCACACTCCACCCCCCACCCCCCCCCCCCCCAACACCACAACCAACCCCCCCACACCCCCACCCCCACACCCCACCAACCCCCCCACCCCCCCACACCCCACCCCCCCCCCACCCCCCACCCAA
>JAXGGA010015771.1:0-28250 GCA_038373865.1 Uloborus plumipes
GCCGTGTTTAATATTATCCGATTAAGCTAAAACTTTTCAAATCTCATTTTCTAGTCTATTGGCACATTTTAGGGAGGTGCCTCCAAAGATTAGTTGAAAAAAAATTTCCCCATGTTACTTGCAATTTCGAGGATTTGCGTTGCAGCCTGACTTAAGAAAATTCTGAAAAATATTTAATCATTTTTTTCGAAACTTTAAATCAGATTAGACTTAAAGAAAATAAAATTTCCTACAAAATGAGACCAAAATAAAGCTTCTAGGATCAGTAGTCTTGGTTTTACAGAGTAAAAACTACAATTTTTGGCTGTTTTTCTGAACTTTACCCTCTTTGCGGCACGTGTTAATATTATCCGATTAAGCTAAAACTTTGCAAATCTCATTTTCTAGCCCATTGGCACATTTTAGGGGGGTGCCGCAAAAGATTAGTTGAAAAATTTTTTTCCCCATGTTACTTGTGACCACCCTAATGTGCATAGAGCGTGCTTTTTCAAATTGTACGAGATTTTGCAAGGTGCTTTTACGTATCATACCATAATACTTGCATTAAATTTTTAACAGTAATGAAATACTGTCGTCTCCGCTTAGTCGGGTAACGGATAAACGATTATCCCGCTTATTCGAATAAAACAACCCCTATCCGAATATTCCCCGTACCATAGACGCAATGTTAAAAGTCCCCGTTCAAACAAATACCCCGCATATCCGAATAATATTTCTTGGAACCGACGCTATTCGTTTAAGCGAGGCTGACAGTATATATATATATATATATATATATATATATATATATATATATATATACTGCTCGACATTGAAAATGCAACACCAAGAAGGAGTGGTCAGAAATTCATGCAAATTTTACCGTAGACGCACGTCACTGAGTTATGCAAATGATATGAAATGCGCAGCTCTCCGACGCACGTGAAGTAAGATATAAGAGAATGAAGTTGAAAAGTGGGATATGTTCATGTTGGTTTTTCTGCCAGACTAATTATCGGAGAAATTTGGCTTTTGTCTCGAAAGGATACGTGTGATAGGAGGAAACGCCACGCCGTCCCCAACGAAGACACTTCCAGCATATAGACGACTTTATAAGGGGTATGGTGATCGGACTGAGAAGGGGAGGTTGGTTCATACGTCAAATTGCAGCTGATACCCACATGGATGCAAGCACTGTGCATCGGCTGTGTCGGAGATGGTTGGAAAGAGAGAAGGTAGCCACATTGAGGGTTGCAGGTGCAGTCAGAGTGACGTCAGACCGCTTGGATCGACGGATTCACCGACAAGCTGTGGCGGACCCGCAAGTCACTTGTACGTCGATTCTGCAGCACGTGCAAGGTACCCTGGATGTTCCTGTGTCGACCAGAACCATTTTCCGTCGACTGGTTGCACGTGGCCTGCAATCACGGCGCCCGCTAAGAAGACTGCCATTGACCTCACAGCACAGACTCCAACGTTTGGAATGGTGCTGGACCAGAGTGACGTGGATGGCAGAATGGCAAACCGTAGTGTTCTCAGATGAATCCCGCTTCTGTTTGTCCAGCGATAGTCATCGCGTACGTGTGTGGCGTCGACGTGGAGACAGATTGAATCCGGCAATAACTGTGGAACGCCCCACAGTGCGACAACGTGGCATAATGGTTTGAGGCGGTATTGCATACAATTCCGTATCACCTCTAGTTCGTATTCGGGGCACTATGACGGCCCAACGATATGTAGATAATGTACTGCGGCCGGTGGCATTCCCCTACCTTCAGGGTCTTCCAAATGCAATTTTTCAACAGGATAACGCCCGGCCTCACAGTGCTCGAATCAGCCAACATGCTCTACGAGGTGTACAGATGCTTTCCTGGCCACCATTCTCTCCTGACTTGTCACCAATCGAACATGTGTGGGACGTGATTGGACGCCGTTTGCAGAACCTGTCACTGCCTCGTTCAGAGGACGAACTGTGGCAAATGGTTGAAAGGGAATGGAGTGCCATCCCTCAGGACACCATCCGCAGGCTTATTGACTCCATGCCTAGACGTGTTTCTTCGTGCATCGCTGTCCGCGGTGGTCCTACTTCTTACTGAGCCGACGCCGTCCTCGCTCTAAATTTTGCTTATTTATTTTGAAATAAATATCACTTATTGTTCCATGCTGTATCGGTCTTCTTACCAAATTTCATCAATTTCTGACCACTGCTTCTTGGTGTTGCATTTTCAATGTCGAGCAGTGTATATAAAATTAACAAATATATTAATTTTCAACAGTAAGGAAATATATATACCATTAAACTTTTTTTTACAACCAATCATTCATTCGAAAAGCCGATATGTTTCGATGCCTATTTCTGCGAGGTCCCTTGAAATCGTGTACTTGAGTATATCTTTGAAGTTTGGTCGCAAATCTTTCGCATTTTTCTTTCTTTTTTTAGAATTAATTTTCAATGGGGAATATTTCCCCATTGAAAATTTATTTATTTGGAAGTCTATTGTTACTGGCGAAATTTAACTTTGACATGACCCACGAGCATCTCGGCCCCAATTACAAAACCTGAAGCGGAAAAAAAATTACTAAAAGAAAAAAAAAAACACTTGAATAGCATCATTTTTAACCATTAAACTTGATCCATCAGCACTTTTCGGTTTGTTTGTAAGATTTTTGTGACAGGATGGAACACACACATTTCTGCTGTTACAAGATGTTTCCGAACAGTTTAATAAGGCATTAACTAATACCAATAAAAATTTATTATTCACATTTTACTCTAAACTTCATCGAAATCAGCCCTGAGTAAAAATAGTGACTTAAATGACTTTTTTTACGTATGATTATTTTTTATCTTTTCTTAGCAGCAAATAAAAAAATCAATTTTTTAAAAAGTTTAAACAATAATGCATTTCTGATTGCAAATTGAACATCAGCAACAGAAATAATATTAAAGAAAAATTTATTTCACTTGCTTTGAAAAATGTAATCTAGGTTTTCTAAATTAAAAATTTTTACCCCACTCTTGAAGCATTTTTTTAAATATATTTTCCACTCTAATCAGCACTGACACTAAATATAGGACATCAGCAGAAAATATGTTGAAAAAACTGAGCAATTTCCTTGGAAGTAAAATCAATATTAAAGAAATGCACGAGACAGTAACTATAAAAACATAATTTAATTATAATATTCAATTACAAAAAAAAATGTTAATTTCATTTAATCTTTCTAGTTGCTTTCTCTAAAATATTCTCCCTAACCTGCAATTTCTTTGAAGATAATTAGGGGTCAATAATTACGCTTAATACAGACACGCACTAAACTTTTAAGATGTTATTATGTTTACAGACAATAGAAAAAAGTAATATTCCTTGTGTTATTGTTCAACAAAATTTTCTAACTTTTTTTTCAATTACTTTTCATTTAATTTATTATTTAATTTGCAATGGTTATCCAAATATCTTGCTTATTATTACTTTTACAAGAATCTTAAGACACCTTTAATACAGTTATTTTACCTGACATTGGCAACTCATTTTTATAATGATGAAGCACATAAATCGATAATCCTTCAAAGTCACTTTTCAAATAGAGGCAAATAACAGAAGATATAAACATAAAAACTGAAAGAAACTTTTGTTTAAAAAAATCACATAAGAATGTACCCAATAAATGCATAATGTTAAGAAACACTTCTCAAAATATTATATACGTTAGAAAATTTAGGATATATTCTTATGCAACGGAAATGTTTACTGCTTCTATCGTCCCTTTTTCAGGACAAAATATAATTGAAAATTTTCTTCTGAAAATAATATGAGTAATCATAACAACTATATTTTTGATTATTGCAAAAAACATCTTAGTAGAACTTTTCTTTCGAATTTGTTAGAACTTATGGACTAGAGAAACATTAATAATAATAGAATCAATATAGAGAAAATTACAACGTTAATTAGGCACAAATAAGCAGGGATACTGCAGTATAATTGCAGTATCAATGCTTATTTGTGCCTAATTAACGTTGTAATTTTCTCTACATCAATCGCACAAAGATATTTGTAAACTTTAATAGAATCAATATTAAAAAAAAAAAAAAAAAAAAAAAAAAAAAAAAAAAAAACATTTTTGAAATAAATGCAGCAATTAGGGTAAATACAAAAGTAGCAGTTTAAAACATCATTTAATATTACACATGCATCAGGTGCAATTTCAATGTATTTCAAAATTAACTGCAAAGCAACCAGATGTATTGAAGTATCATTTTCTGTATAATGTTATTTTTATGTGAATAGAATTGTTCAACTCCGCTGGCCACTTTTATTTTTTTGAAGAACCGAAATACAGCTTTTGTATCGTAACATACAGCACTACATTAAACGTTTTTATATTTATAAGTATTAATGAAGATAGAGATTAAAAAAAAAAAAAAAAAAAAAAAAAAAAAAAAAACACGAATCTAAAAAGTAGAAGCAAAATTCAGTAATTTCAAATGCCAGTAAAGATCACAGATGCATTAGATATTTCAATGAATTCAAATTAATCTGAGGCAATCTATACAGGGTATATTTCTGTGTCTAATGTTCACTTCATATAAGTAGAGTTATGGAATTACTCTCCTTCCTTTTCTATATGTAACCTTTCTGTAGAAAATAACCCAATCTACAGACCTAATGGGAGTTGATAAAACATGGCCAATACATTTCTGCCTCTGATTAGATTAGCCAGTGACAAGACTAATTGAATGATACCCCTTATATGTTCTGCCCTAAGAGTTTTCTCTAAAGGATCAAAGAAAAGCACATTGAGAAAGATATCAGCCAAAAAGAACTAACAAACTGTTATTTATATTAACTTTCTGATATTTTAAAGACCTATATGAAATATTTCTTTGGCTTTTACTTCTTTTCAAGGAGGATTTTTTTTTTGACTTGCACAGTAATTTCAGTCTCTGGTTAGTAAATTATAAAAAAACATTTGTCAAGCACAGCTTCAACTAAAAAACCAACTCATACTTTACATTCAAATGTCCTAAAACATTGATAATCATTGTAAAGAAAATATTATTGTCGTATCAGTAATTTGTTTCTTTAATTTGCTTCGTAGAATAACAAAAATAAGGTTAGTTGAGGTGGAGATGAACGGAATTTTAGTGTTTCAAATTTGGACCTTTTCCAATCTTTAAGATAAATTGGGACATAAATATTTGTGCATCATGTCAAAGACTACACTTATTGAGAGTAAATGAATATGAAATTTTTGTGACTATTTGTTAGTAAATGAAACTATGAGTATGTTTTCTTTTTACCACCGTACTTGACGGGAAATAAAAAAAAAACCTTATTAATTACCCTGTGAGGTTGATATCGGTAGATAATTGCACAACACGCAATTAGTCGGAGAGTTTAAGAAATTTCTCAGCAAGAATACTCAATTTGTAACCAATAGGTCGCTTGTATATGAGATGTTTAATCTTCAGATTTGTTATATGTCTATTCCAGACGGATAAGTAAAAATAAGAACGAAACTGCAATATCAAGATGCTGTAAAACGCTACTTGGTATTTATTTACAAATGTAGTGAGTTATAATAAACTGAAGTAAAAGTATTCAACTTTAATACACTTCACGGAACAAATTATTTTCCAAAAAAAAAAGAAACTCCTCTTTGAATAAGTAAACAAGTAGGAGAACGAGAAAAAAAAAGAACCAGAAGACGAAGAGACGAAATCAGTTCAAGTAAAAACTGTCTACAGTGAGTTGAATGCAGGGAAGTATTGTAATGGTTATTCTGATCCTAATCTCACCATTACGAGGCTGCCATGTTGGGTTTTCCCCCAACTACAAATATTCAACAAAAGGATCTAAGTTTAACTAGACAGCAATAAAAGTTAAGTTTCATTTCACTGAAAATGCATTCTACGTTTTAATTGTTGCCTTACAAAAAGGAAACAATATTGCAAATTGTAAATATTATTCAGAAACCGTTTTTGATATTTTTTAAACGTTTCCAAAAACAAAATGAATAACGTAAACTTCAAAATTAATTTTGAAGATGAAAAATACCACTGAAAATTGCTAGGTACCCAACAAGAGATTAGCCCTATTCACACTATGTTAGGGAACTGATAAAACAGGTCATTGCCCTTATAGACATCACAGCAAAAATTTACATGACAAATGGTGCATAAACAAAGGAAAGGCATTGATCGGACATCCTGCTTTAATTCTGCTGAGGAGTATGTTGGAAACTCTACCTGCAATGATCCTTTGTTTTTCTCTTAATGAAGATTAATTTAAACTTGATTTGAATTGGCCACAGACCGCTATCAAAACAGCTGCTTTTGATCCTTCAGCCATTGACACCTGGAAAACAAAGAGAAATCGTTTGCACTATTCACTCGCTTTAATTTGACTTAATTTTGATTCAAGCTATCAACGACAAACTTTTTGCATACAAAGAACTAATTCGCTTTCTACTAATAACCTGTGTTTATCTCTTAAAATAAAAAAAATC
Source organism: Uloborus plumipes (assembly GCA_038373865.1). NCBI lineage: Eukaryota > Metazoa > Arthropoda > Arachnida > Araneae > Uloboridae > Uloborus > Uloborus plumipes. The sequence goes on from JAXGGA010015771.1 coordinate 6,493, forward strand.
TAATATACAGATAGGACTCGTGTAGAAGCTCTACATTTTTCTGAGTTTTTCAGTTTTTAAAATTATTAAATTTTATTTATTTACAAATTTATTTATTCATAATATTCTTAATGAATGTGTTTTTTTGCTGTTTGAGATATTTCTTTTTTCTTCTTTTGTTTTGTTTTTAGATAACAAGATCTCAGGCGTTAATGTTTGAAGGAATTAAACAGTTTAAAATATGAAATAGGCGATTTTTTAAATGTATAATTCATTCGTCTTCTAAAGCAGCAGTTCTCAACTTTTTAGCACTCATGACCCAGTGTTTGATCAGAATTTTCATCTAGCCTCCCTGTTTGCACTTCTAATAAAATAAGAACAAAACAAAAAATGTATTTTGAGTATATTTATGCTAAAGTTACACTGCAATCTTAACTAAAAATATGCGATTTAAAAATTTGCTTTGTTCACATTTCACTGCTTTCATTAAATGATATTTTATTTCAATTTATGTATACTCATGTCTTTAGCTATATAACTGAATAAACATAAATTTATAACACGTTGAAAATTTAAAATATATCTCATAAATAGTTAAAGGAAAGATTTTATGATTATCAATTTACGTTGCTCAAAATTGGGGTATTTTATCTCAACTTTACTGCTTTTAGGTGAGTAATTTGCATTTCATTAACAAATATAGAAGTTTTATTGGTGAAACTAGCAATGTTACTTCACAAAACATTCGCAATAAATAATAACGATAAGATCAAAAATAGTAATGATTGACGTTCGTACTCACAGGACAATTATTAAATGCAAAATCAATGCCATTAGTCAACTTGGCAGTGTTAATCTGTGTTTGGCATTTTTTTACGTAACATTACTCGAGTGTTGCTTTTTTTTTCGGTAAATTAATCAGTATTGTAACACCTTGCTTTTAACCGAGCTCCACCCAAACATAAACACTTGTTACATCAGAGCGTAAAAAGAAATAAACTCTTGTATTCTCGTATGTGCTATTGTGTGTGTGTGTGTGTGTTTTTCTCTTAGTGTTCAAATGATTTTAACTTTTAATAACCTAAGTGATTTTAACAAAACTAAAAAAACTGCTATTTTCTAATCTATAATTCATTGAAACAAAAAATTTGTTTAACTGTTTTCAAAATACATACATTGAACTCTCACTAATACGCCGCTTCATTTACTCGCCGTTTTCATTCATACGACGATTTTAAATGGTCCCAACACATTCCCTAGCAAAATAATGATAGTATCTTTCTTTTATACGTCGCTCTAAAGATAAATATTTCACATGTGCCGAATTTTCCCTAAAATATAAAACGATTAATTTATTTTCTTTAAAAAAAATCCTTCAGTTTCATATGTAATCTGTCGCCTTTATTGCTTACGGAAGGCATGAGCTCGGAGAGAGACAATTATGTATTATGCGTCGTTTTAAAGGGAGCAGTTTGTAATTAGGTACGCTACAATTTTTGTTTACTCTTTATCATTGTAGTTATGTTACAGTAATTGAAGGGGCAGGTGAATAAAGGTGATATGTGACATTTGAATTTCGCCAATTTACACAAATTTAAATTAGTGTGTGTTCAATTGTGTTCAACTCACAAACACAATTGAAGGGGCAAGTGAATAAAGGTGACGTGTGACATTTTTCTTTTTAATTTATGGAAAAGCTTTCAAAAAGAAAATATTACCTTATCACCTTCATGCATGGTAAAAAGTAAGTTTTTCGAAAATTGTCACATATCACCTTTATTCACTTGTCCCTTCAATTTCTAAACAGTTGTAATATGTCTCTTTTCCATAGAAACATTCTTATTCATTCTTTATGTTGCGTTTTAGTCCTTTGAATAGGCTTGTTCACTTATATGTCTCTCTCTCACTTATGCTCCTTTTTCTGTTGGTCCCTTGGGCCGGCGCATAAGTGAGAGTTCACTGTACTTTGTTTGTATTAGGAAATTAATAAGATACAAATAAGAGTAACTCGTTTTAACCATGTAACATTTTAGTTATACTGTCCTGGTATAGAAAAGATATTTTTGTACGCCGGGAGAGTGACATTTTATTGACATGGAGCATGTTATCAAGGTCCAGAAATGTGTTTAGCGCTTTAAAATGTTTTTTTTTTTTTTTGTATCTATTAATTACATTACATTTTTCAGGCATAGTTGAAAACACCTATTATATTAAAGTGAAAAGTTGTGAGTGACAGCAAAAATGTTACATTGTTCAGTTTTAAATTTCGAAATCATAATAATTCCGAGTCTTGAGTATTTAACCCCGAGCTTGAGATCCCGAGTCTTAAAAACACTAAATAGAGTTAAACATTATTGTTTTGCACCTTCAAGTCGCATAATGTAGTACTACAAATATGATTTGTGGGTTGCTGATGTTCGTGTAAGGAAAATATTTGAAGAAGGGAGGAAAGTAACTTTCTAAATATTCAAAAATGTTCTTAGTTATAAATAAAACTTTTTTTTTTAATTTGAATAAAAATGCATTGGAAAAACTACTTCTAACAATAAAAATGTAACGAAATTTAAAATATAATAAAGTAAATAATTGATTTACTGAAACTACGTTTTGTGAGTCTAATTGCTATCTTTCTCCAATCCCAATAATGTTTGAGTTTTGAAGAATAAGCCATATTTAAATAAGGTATCGTAGCTAAGGTGCACTTAACAACACATTGTTTTGTTTGGGATTGATATTACTAGACGATTTATTACTAGAGGAGATACAACCAGACCTACTTCTATTAGTTAGTCCCTCACTCCCTAATACGTTTTGAGTGTACGAGACAAACAAAACATTGTTTATTAAAAAAGTCGTAGCTGATTTCCATATGTTTTTCTCCTTAAATAAAGCAGTTTTATTCAAATTCTAAGAGTTAAAAAATAGCATTTTCTTAAGGAAATTTGAATCAGATGTAATTTTTTATAGTTCTACAGGTGGAATTTTTTCTTAAAAAATTTGTTAAAGGATCGTTTAACCGAAAAAAGGTCCCTTTTTTTTGAGGGGGAGGGAGAGAAAGTGTTTGAAATAATTTTTCTAAAACAATTTAAAAAAAATGAAAAGAAAAAATATCATAAAAGCCTGAGATAAAAATTCGAAGCTTTTACCGAGAAAAATACATAAATTCAATTCATTAAATATTAAAATGCTTACCTCATAATTGCTTAGTGGAAGCAGTTAGAAATTGCGTACTGTAAACAAACTTTCTTTCTGCTTTTAGAGCTTATGCTTTTTAATTATGCATACTCATAAATTTTGATGTCAAAACGAAGAAAAGTTCAAGTATTAGTAACAGAAGGCATTAATCAGTACCACATGAAAAACACAAATGGACTTGAACGCTTTACATTTCATTAGTTCTTTATGCAACGCAACACGTAAATATAAAATACCACAGCTATTCATTTTATTAGGGCTTCATAAGTATTATGTGTCATTTCCCCATAATGCACCGAAAAACGTATCATTGACACTTTCTTTGCAAGAAATCTTTAAGTTAATAATACATGAAGAAAGGTAATGAGCCTGAACGAGCAGTGTTCCATGAATTTTCTTGAAAAGAAAATATCTCTCACATGTAACAAAAATCTTTAGGTTATTTACACCTTGGAAATGTAATAAACTTTAGCTTGCAGTTCAATCTATATTTAAATGTTTAAAAGTATTCTGTGTGGTTTTATTTCTTATTAAGAATACCATTGTTAAGACTTGCATAAGAAGTACTTCTAGAGCTGGGAAAACCTTTTTCCCAGTGTGGCAATATGGATTTTTTACTTATTGTTCAAAATCATGCTGTCGAAATTGCAACTGTTTTTAGGAAGTAATATGTAATACATTCAAACACTTTTTCAATATGAAAAAAAAGAAAGAAAATCACAAAAATAGGAGACACAAATAATATAAATAAATGTAAACAAAAAAATCTTCAAAAATACCATTTCTTCCTTTTGATTGAAATAAAAATAATACTAAAACACCGAGGACTTCAGTAAACTTCTTTAAAAAGCTAGTTTATTTTCGTCAGATAATAAATAAAATATTTTCCCTGATGATTAACCGTATTTATAACCGCTGCCGAAAAGCAAGTATGAAGGAAAAAATAATATTTAGTTTTCTAAATTAATGTATTTCACTAGGTAAAAGGCTCGAACATTAATATTTTTAGAATTTACTTTAATATAATTTAATATTTTACTTATAATTACTTTAATAATTTCAGAGTTTTTACTATAATATATAATAGAAACATTAATATTTTAGTTTTGCCCAAGAAAACGTGCACTTAAATTTATACTTAGTCTTTAAGCTAATGAAATTAAAAGATGACATTGGAAAAAATGATCGATTATTTTTCGTTGTACACAAGAACGAGTTCCACCTCATATACCCACCTTATATATCCACCTTGAGATTGAGTTTGAAATAATAATTCAATTTTTTTTCCGTATTTTTGTTTTACATTTCAGAAAAAAATTTCGATGCGTACTTACGGTGCAAAATGGTAACTCACATTTCCCGGTATTTAGAATTACATAAAATAATTTTTCGATTGTTTCCCTTTCAAAGTAACGTACTCAAGCCCGAAATATTAAGATAAGACCTAAGTTTACATTCCTGTGCTGCTAGATTACTTATTTTTAACTATTTTAGTCACATTTTTCAGGGGAGTAGGTTGAAGGTTAAACTAATTGTGACAGCGACAAAATGTTATTTCAAATTTCATGCACAAATTCTATGTTCTGCAAATTTAATTGACTCTCACGTTAACAAAACAGATGGTGCTAGGTATAGCCGTGTTTTGATTTTTATGGACAAATAATGTCCACACAAATGACAGGGCACATTGAGTTAAAGTGCCGTCCTCCCGCCTGTCAATGTAAGCCCCCATTTTGCTCAAGCAAAGCAGGAATCGTTGGGACAGTTCATGTGGGAAAGCTGGAGTAAACACATATACAGCCCAGATTAGGCAACTAGACTATTTCTTGTTTCCGCGGTTGAAAAGCTCTTATACGGCACAGGGTTCTTGGCAAAAAGTATTGTGGAAACATCTTCAGAGATTTAGTTTAATGCACAAGGACCCAAATTGTTAACAATACCGGATCAACAAGATGATTCTGCTCTCTGATAAATGACTATATAGACATGCTGAAAATATCGAAAAGTAATAGGCACGTATGCCTCTTAATTCCCTTTTGTGTTTACTGATTGCAAATAAATATTCCTTTATTCGACTAGTAACCCTTTTTTTTTTTCAATCGAACCAATACTCAATGAGTTTTGAATTTATGATATGATATTACTGCTATATTTACTGTAGAACAGATAAATAGTATTCCATATAAATAATACTCAATGTATAACATAGAAAGACAAAAAAAAGATGAAAAAGCTGTGCAACACTGCAACGTATTCCTTTAAAAAAATAATAAAGAAATATAACAACCATCGTTACAATTTCATAATCATTTTTCATACCGTATCCAACAATTTCTACATTCAATTATGTAAAGTAATACGCATTTCATCATATTACTGTGAGCTTTTTAATACCCATTAACTAGCTTTACTTCTGCGTATTTTCGAACACATAAAAAAATACATACACCACAAAAAACCACCACCGTACATTTCGCTGTTTGCTGTTTCTTCTAAGGAGCAAGTTTTAATTGCCAACCAGATCCTCACTCGCGTAAATCCCTCCTGTGTGTCACATTTATCCCTCCGCGAGGAAAAGTCCTTTTAATGAAGACAGCCGACACTGAGGAGTAAAAAGGAGAAAGAAAAAAGAGCCTCAGACCGACAATTCTCGAAATGGGACATCGGGGCTTCCCGATCTGACGATCTCAATGAATCGAATATCATTTCGTCGTGAGAAATCGATGGGGTGGGAATGGGCTCGACCTCAATTTCGCGATGTGGCTCGTTAGCCAGATCGTCCGTTGAGATTCTGATTCTCAATGAGGCATTTCACTTTCATGTGAGCTGCGAGGGATGGCTGCGTTTTTTGAGGTTAACTAATGGTACGTGAGGCAGAATGTTTTTATGATGCAAACCATATATAGTTTGTGGATGTGACCTGTTAGCAGAGTAGTTCTGTAAGTAATTGGAGTTTTGAGCGAAAAGCAAAGAAAAAGAAAAAAAAAAGGTGTGGTGTTGTTATTCAAACACATTTTTTTAAAGAAATTACTAAATTTAATAAAAACTTATTAGCCGTAAGTTACCGCCCCTCTAAATCAGAGCTACATGTGATACACCACCAGTTAGTTTAAGCTATCCAAAGTCTGAACTCTTATAAGAAATCATCAGACTGGAGTGGTCAATAACCGAGCTAAAGGACAAACACATTTTATAGAAGGTAAAAGAGCTAAACAAACTGGTAGCTGAACTAAAATAAGTATGTCAGCGAGAGACAGTCGGTGAAGGTTAAGGTTAAACTAATGGTGAGGTTCAACTCGTAAATTGAAGGCAAAGCTTGGGTTTTCAGCAGTAAGTTACCATTGCTGCTGTTTCTCGCTGGTGTGCTGATTTTAGTTTAGCTATTCGTTTGTTTGGCTAATGTTTTTGGCCTCCAGCTCGGTTACTGTCTATTCCAGTCTGATGTGTTCTCACAAGAACTAATAAGTGCTATCTGGATAGCATAACCGAGATGGTGGAGAAAAACATGGATTTCTAATTGCATATTACAATACCTATCATCCTTTTTAACAAATAGTCGGCTGTATTTACGTGAAAAATTTTAGCCCAAATTAGTTGCTATGTGTGAATGTATTTTCACTAAATATTGTATCTAGCGAATTTCTGACTTTAACCTTTTAACTGTCATGCCCGAGATAGTCTCGGGCACAGCTGGTTTTCGAAAAGTCCCGAGTATTACTCGGGGTTTTTTTTTTTTTTTTGAGTGCATCGTATTGTTATACCCGAATATATATCGGGAGACGTTTATTTCGGCTTCATCTCTTTGTCAAACCCGACTATTTCTCGGGTTTGTGCTTGGAAAAGTGTTAAAAATTAAAATAACTTGACAGTTAAAGGGTTAAAACATTTCACAGATTTCCTGTTGCTATTCAACAACTCGACAACATTTATTTACCAGTTGCATTCCTTTCTTTCTTCCTTAAACCACTACGAAGTTACTTTAGAAATTCCTGGTTTAACACAATCTTTAGCTACACCCTATTTTGTGAGGACTTTACCATCAGTAATTGTATAAACTATATTCTAGCTAATGAGCCGAAAATTCACAGGAAAACGAATTGATATTTCTTGGTGTAGAGTTTCTACAAAAGGAGGGATAGTATAGGACTGTGTAAGTTCTGGGATATTAAAACCAATTTGGTATTTATTTAAAAAGAAAAATAGAAAATACTTGGTAACTAATTGTAACTAATTGTTAGCAAAGCACCCTATAATACCTAAAAATGTTCGAAAAAATCATAATACCGTCATTATCAATAATCAGTTCAAAGTTAAAAATTTAGTACCTAATCTGTAACAGGTAGAATAAGCCTGTATACCAAAATACCTTTCATACAAGCATTTAACATTTATGATTTGAAAATTTGATTTAGTTTCAAAGATTTTATTCTAACTAGAAATAATACTTTATAATGAATAATTATGCTAAAACATGATTTGGTAAAATGGTTGAAAAATAAATAAAATTTGTTAAGAATAGAAATGCTTGGTTAAAAAAAGAAAGAAAAATGTAGCTTTCTACGATAACGTAATCTAACTGTATATCAACCTGAAATTATTCTTCCTTACACAAAGATCACAAAACACTTATTTGGGCTTTAAGTTCAAAGATATAGAAGCGTATTCTCCAAAGAAAGTTAACGTGGAATGCACTAAGCTAAAATTAATGAGCGTTTGCATTTCCTTAATAACGAACTAATAGAGAAAAAAGTTTTAACGATAAATTAATAAAGAGTTACAGTTTTCGAATATATTAGTTAAATGAGTTAAAAAAACACTGTGATTAATGAACTCTATATGTTGAATTTTTAAAATAGGACATATATATTAGTTCCTGTGGAACTAATATATATGTCCTATTTTTGAAATATGAAGTAATAATTATACCTAATTTACCATACGAAACTACAAATTGTATCAAATTATAAAGCACAACCATACACGTAGTGAAGAGAGACATCAGACATTATTATTTAAGAAAAATTAAAATATTTCAGATTTATCTCCGAGTTTATCGAACAGTCAGACCAAATTTGCTGAATCAGAAGTCTTGAGGAGTCACAGTGACGTCCCATGAGCTCTAATAGCTATGCTCTTACTAGAATACAGTTTTTATTTTGCCCTTCATCCGATTAAGCCGCAGTTTCAGAAGTAAAAAAAAAGAATCAAGTACCCTCTAAGTATTATTCCTTTATACTTAATTTTGCTAACGAAAATTTTTCTCATGATGTGTTTGCACAAAGGAATGGAACTAAGCTTCTTCAATGCCCATCTCAACCTATAGATTTTGAAATTTTTAAGATATCGTCGGCACCATGCTAAACTAACGAATGTGAAAAATCGCGTTTTGTAAGTTCGTTTTTCAAGTTCAAATTTTACAAATAATTAAAATTAAAATTATACCTTCGAACGATAGTTTTACTCTTAAAGATATCTATAAAAGTTTAAAAATTGAAAATAACCAAACACGTCAGGTGGGAATAAGTTATATGCAGTGTTTTGGCTCTTCTGAAAAGTGCCTATTTTCACATTCGTTAGTCTAGCATGATGGCGACGATATGATGCAGCGTTATTAAACCCGAGTTTAGGGATGCACCGATTAATCGGCCATAATTGGCCATTTTACCGATTATTAATAATCGGCAAAATCGGGCGATTAATCGGCAGAAAATATATTTTTCAATTATGATTCTTTAAAGTAGACCTTCACTAAGATACTATGATGAATAATTTTATTAACAGTAATAGTAATCCTCACAGTTCATATAAAGTTTTTTTTAATTAAATCTCCTACTTTGAATAAATATACAAACACATAGACAATGTTGCTACGCATTTTTCATGTGGCGATAGTTTTCTCCTAAGCACAGTGCTTTCAGATAACCTCTAATTTTTAAGGAATATAAGTATTAAATTAAATTGTTACTAATTATCAAAAAATATGGATTGAAAGTACTCCTAAATTGGAGTGCTCACCGCAGACTCCCCCTCCTCCCCTTTTTTTTTGAATTTTTATGTCCAATTAACATAACTAACATTATATTAATAATATTGACAATAATATGAAAATTGGTTCTAAGAAATTTGATAAAATATTGAAATTATTTTGTGAAAACTAGAAAAATGGAAAAAAAAAATCTTCTCCCAGAAATAAATTACTTACTATTTCTAAACTTGGAATTGTATAAGAGAGAAAAATTAGTGATGGTAAAATTGGTAGTAGGAAAACAATCAAAATTATCATTAATCGGCCCAGCCGATTAATCGGTAATCGGTAATTGGCCAATTTGCTTATCGGTGCATCCCTACCCGAGTTTCCTTCTGTTTCTAAAGTTTATTTGTTCAAACACAAACCGTATTAGAACGAACACATCGCTCTATAGTTTATGCATAATAATACCTCAAGTTCAGCGTCAGATGTTCATGCAACCTGAAACGTTCTATTAGTATATTAAGTATGTTCCACGGGAATAACCACCACCAAGCGGCAATTATGACCATTATTTTGGATGGAAAAGACAAATTTGATCTGACCTGGAGTTACGTGCTCTCAGTACAGAATAAGCCCCAAAGGGACATTTGTAACCAAATATTACATGGCAACGACTCACATTTGCATACTAGGAGCCAATAGTTTATTTCAACGCATATGTTTGAAGGTTAACCTGGAGGAATTGTCGGTGTTGTATTATCGGTTGAATTGTCAGAGAAGGGAATAATCCCTTTGCAAATGCGTTACTACTGAGTGTAAATGATTTATTTTTAAATTGATTTCCCACATTGGCACTGAAACTGCTATAAATTCAATAGATTCCCATAAATGTAACAAGGTATTATTGAGCAAGTTCATTTTAATAAATGCATCAACAACTGTTGCACAGAACACCCTACAAAATATCCATGTTAAGTCTTTGTTTATTTTCTAACGTTTTATGAAGAAAGTGCTCTACACTGTAAAAATGAACTGTTGTTTTTACAGTATTATAATGGAATTCGAGGTTCCAACTTAAAACTGTAAAATGCACAGTAATAAACAGTAAAACCAGCAATTTTACAGTTTCTTACTCTAAACTTAGGAATTTTACAGTTTATTGACGTGAAATTTGCTGTATTATACTGTAAACACAACAGTATAATACTGGCAGCAGAGGTCCCAGTTTAAAACTGTATAATGCACGGTAATAAACTGTAAAATTAGCAATTTTACAGTTTATTGCTGTAAATTAGCCATTTTACAGTTTATTGCTGTAAAATTAGCAGTTTGTAACGCAGTAATGGTACTTATGTGTTTAGTACTACAAAATTAGAAACTTTTACAGTTTATTACTATAAAATTAACTGTACTATACTGTAAAAACATCATTCATTTTTTACAGTTTATTCTTTGACAAAAGGAAAGGAAATTTTGAAAACTTTCAGAAACAGTATTTGTGATTGTGTTTTGGCTTAGTAATGCACGTATTATGTTTTAATGAGATGCCGTGTATGTACGTTTTTATGAGATGCCTTCGTTACTGAGCGAATAATAATGTTTAAATATAGTTTATGGTAATCTTCAGAATTTAAATCCATTACATAGAAGTAACAAATCCATGTTTCTCATTAACTGCGAGCAATAAAACAAGGTTTTAACATATTTGAAGTACTTGAAGGTTGTTTTGTGAAAAATTAATGCGTATGTTGCGTGAAACTACCCTAATGTAGTCATAAGGTTTATATCAACTCACATTTACTGTCGGAAATGGGTCATAGATATCCAAATAAAAACTATTAATCTTTTGTCGTTTTGATAGTACATTTTTTTATTGTTTTTGCCTCGCTTCCCTGTTAAAAAAATGTCTGTAAAATATGCAAAAATTTATTGGAAATGATTGTTTAGGAGTCTCTCTTTAAACCCCAGAACACTATAACCACAAGTCTGCGGACACAAAAAATAATTACTAGAATTAAAATAGAAATATTACAGAAAGCTGAAAAAAGAAAAGATATAGAGACTCTGTATACTTTAGCAGAAAAAAAATATGCTACTTAAAAATATATATAACCTTAAAAATTGCAATTTCACAGAAAAACGACGAATGAGGACTCTGCTACTGATCAAACGCTGTCGTTAGTTGCGCAAATGAAGAGAACAAGGTGCAAGCAATATGATTCGAACCAGGCTTTCTAATGTTCGCAGACTGACTCACTACACCCACTACACCCTATACAGTTTGCACTCTCTACTGCACTTTCTCTAAACAGCTTTTTAATTTTCTCCCACACAAAAAATTAACTTGTCACATGGTTTTTTGATATTGGTGATACCAGTACTTAACACTGAATTCTTGGTGACTAGTGGGGTTTAAATAAATAAATAAAAATGACACTGAATTACGGTAAGTGTGTCGAAATGCTTACTTCTTTCAGCTGCTATTTGGCATTTTAACTATTCTTCTTTGCTTTCCTTCTAGTGACAATCACTCCAATGTCATTTGTAATTTTTCATCAAGCCTATTTGCTTGCGAAAAAGAAAAATGGGTGTTATCATTGAAAATTTTAATATTCCTTCACTATAGTTGTATCTATGAATTCTGAGTTTCTTATCGTTGCAATCTACAATGCATGCCATCAAATAACCAGGTCTGAAAATTTTGGGCCAGTTGGTTGAAAGAACAGGCCACTAGAATTTATTATGTAGAGAAAAGTCTTTTGGACCACCCGGTGGGTGTTAAAACAACTGATAGTCTGTAGGAGAAATTCATGGTTGTAGAAAGGATGAGACAATACTTGATGTACACCGCATGCAATGTTAACATCATATTTTGTGAAATACATGATTTTGCCAGAGGTAAGAACTATGCCAGTTTACCAAAGCTATTTCCTAATAAAATTCTAGTCAATTTGCTGTGATTCACTTCAGAAATATTCGGAAATGACAATTTATAGTTTCGCACGGAACTGTAATGAATTATTCCAGCTGTATAATTACTTAATACTAAAAGTATACCGCTTCTGAATTAAATTTTATGGTCTAACTGAGCTATACTACACTGTATTAGCTGGAAGATCATTTGCAGCAGTCATAAAACATCAATTAAATCCGCCTGTTTGCTTTAGACATCTTATGCCAATCGCTCTAATGCCATTTTTCATTGTTGTATAGAATGATTAATTTGAGTAAAGAAAAAATTGGTGTTACTATTCGCGATTTTTAAATTCGTTCATTGTAACTGTAACTATGAATTCTGCTTTGCTTGCACCTAACTTGAAACTAATATCATGGCATTTTTCTAAAATTCTGCAAACAAAAGAAAAAGAAGAAAAAAAATACGTTTAAAAGTGTGAAGCACTTACTTCTTAAAAGGAAAAAAATATGGGAAACGATATAAGACTTCCTTTCTTAAATGAAGCTAATTTTTAGTAATTAAAAAAAATGTTGAATGCACTTATATATGTTCATTGTTCTTAAATTCTTAGTTTTAAAGGAATGTTTAGTTCATTAAGGAGTTTGTGCACACGTTCATAAAACTATAACGCATATTAAATAGATGAAATTAGCGTTTAACAAGCTTGTTGTTGATTGATTTCGTCCACGTTCAAAACCATAAATTTCAATTACAAAAACTAAATGAAATGTGGGAAAATTCAATGTAAAAATGCCTCCAAAGCAGAAAAGTGCTTTTTTAGCATTTAGACTCACCCCTGCACCCTTAGTTTACTGCGAACAGATGCAGGAAGGAAAGTTTCAGTTTTCCTTCCTTTTTTTAGTTCCAGGCACGCTTTTATTTACAAACTATTACATCCGAATATGCAGAATGTTTCTTCAACAGAGAAATTTCGTATCAAAGAGCAAATGAAACTGCTTGAACATTTTGCGTTGTACGAAATTTAAAATTAATTTTATGCTTTACCTAAGTAATGAAAAGAGAATGTCTTCTTTTTACACAAAACCTCCTTGCGAAATTATTAATACACGGCACAGAAACCATAACTCGGAAGAAGAAAAAAGTTTAAAACGTCTCTCAAAATTTTAATCATTACCCGCGTGTAACCACGGTTGCAGAAAAATTGTCTAAAGCACAAAAGAATCCAAAGAATGCAATTTTTTCGCTTTGTTTCTGATGAAAAGATGAAATATTTGTCATGCTCGTGTCCACGTTGAGAGCATTATTATGCAGAGTAGAAAATTTGAAGAAATAAAACTGAATACATCAACTATATAGCGGTTAATTTTCTTTCCAACAGCGACAATGAGCTTCATGAATATTGATTATGCCCCCTGCGTGTGTGTAAATGAAATTCTTCAGTAGCTTCGAATGTTAGTGAAATGTTACTTCTTAAAGAATGATGTCACCATTACACGAAATGTTACATTATTTGCTAAGGAAATTTCAGCAATCATAATAAATATAAAGTGAAGAGGTAATTTTTTGTAGCTGTTGGTGTTGTAGTTGGTTAAATTTGTTTTAGTTTTGAAAATGGGTTATGAAACTGAAGTTTATCTCCACTAAAGCAATCATGTTTCATATATATTACTTCTCAAATTTGAATAAAATCAAATGTTAATAAGAATAACTCATGAGAACTCTTCTATAATGTTATTGGCTGCACTAAAACAAGAATGTCTTTCTGAAGATATTACTAATTTCGCTTTATATTCAGAAACATCTCGATCATGAGCCTTTTAAGATTGCGGTTTGTTTTGATTTACAAAAAAATGTATCCCGTTAACATTGCCTCAAACACCACTATAACCAGTGTTAATTGCGTAACCAACCCCCTACTTAAGATATTTAAGTCATTGGTTTCGTGTTGCTTAGCAGTCTATTTATTGCTATTTGCCATTCCCTGCTCTTAAGGTTAAAAAAATGGGCCATTATCATTTTGCATTCTTTTTTAACTTTACTCCTTTTTAAACTTTCATTTTGAAGTTATGTCTCCTCGTAGTTCAAAAAATTGTTGAATAACTAAACGAAGAAAAGTTTGAACCATTTCATTGTTAGAGAAATTCATATACAAACCCTATTTATTAATACGGAGCAATAATTTTTTTTTATAATTTAACATTATCAATCGGCAATTATTTATATTAATTTTATGCCTTAATATTTCAGCTTATGCTCTTATCAATGCTTCTCATGAAGACTCTAATCAACATGTTTCTAGATGTATTGGCACATAAAGAAGGATAAAAAAAATATAAAAAAGTTTCTGCAAGTTTTTATTTATTCATTTATTCTTGTCATTTCAAAACATTATGTACATTAATTTAAATGAAATTCGTCAAACTAACTGAATTTTAAATAGTTAATTTATTTAATAGACTGATTAACGAATGTACTTACAAATGTTAAAAGTTGCTAGTCAACTGAATAAAAACAAATTGAAAGACAAGCAACTAAAATTGCAACATTTTCTTTTGTGAAAGAAAGAGCAATCTTAAATCGTAAATATTACAACGTAACAGTAAAGAAAAGCTTTAGAAAAGTGGATTTGACTTTTTCCCCTCTCCAATTCTTTGAATTCGTTTATTTAAGATTTATTTGCTTAGTTTGAAAATATTTCTCGATACTACTTTTGATGTTTTCTAAAACCCCTTTGATTTCCTTCTTCCGCCTGATTGCGAAACAGCAAAAATGTTTATACTTATTTGTATATTTTTAAATATACATTAGATTTTACTTCAAAATAATAAAGAGCATAGTTTCTAAGGTAAACTCTATCTGTTTGAAACGCATTTTTTTAGTTCAGAAAATGCAATAATATGCTATAATGATTGCCTTTTGCATTATCTAATCAAAATAGGAAGAAAAAAAGTGATAAAATTCAAAAAATCAAACCGTATGTCTTTTTTCCAGTAAATAACATACATTTTTAAAAACATACTTTACATTAAAAAATTGTTAGACATAATATAATTTTCAAACAATACTGGAATTTCATAAAAATTAAATGATAAGAACAACTCTTTTTTCTGCTTTTCTTTATGCTTGAGCTTACGCCCGGAAATGCAATCAAGACTGTTTTGTTCTATTCGCCTTCCTTACGTATGTTAATTTAACAAATGAGCATAATAAAGCCCCCAATTTTATTATTTTTTTACAAGACAATAATTTGATCACAACTTTTTGAAAAAAAAAATCAAAAAGCTTTTAAAGTCCAGTAAACTATAAGTAGGAACAACACAAAAAGCAGCCGACCTAGAAGTAGCAATATTAGTTATAATAGCAACGCGAGGATAACTCTCTCAAATCTTGAATCTTGACAAGTTCCTTTGTAAAAGTTCTTCCATTCAGAGACCGTTTGCTGTCAGAGTTTTTTTGACTTCCTCTCTTTGCAGTAGTAGTTTATTACAATTCCAAGAATACGCGCTGTTTTTTCCTCTGTGTGAAAAGTTTCACGCATGGTAATAACTACGCTTAACTTGGTAATTGTAAACTTTGCAGATAACATTGACCCAACAAACGAAAAATCATTGCCTATACTACAGGAGACTGATTATCAGTTGTTCGTTTAAAAAGTCTGATAAAGGGCTTGACTAAATCAGTATTTATTGACTTTTCGTTTGGTGCACCAATGTTACTCGATAAAACGCCGAGATTACGCCAGTTAGCGGTAGTAAAAATCGTGTTAGTTCGTTGTTGGTTAACGCGCCTTTTTCGACTGATTTACACAATGAGAAAAAAATAAGGTAGGGAAGAAAAAAATAAGGAGGTAAATTTTACTGCCGCATTAAAGTGCAGTAGCATGGTTAATTTTAAGTTAATTCGTTACTTATATTATACAGGTTCTGGTATTATCTTCATACTACAGATAGGATGGTTCCAAGTTCAATTAAAATCTAGAGAGACAGTTCTTATGTAGACTTTCTCTTAGGACTAATCAATACTTTCTGAATTTAAACAATTAAAAGTAATTGAAAATTATATGTTACAGGATTCTTGAAGACAAACTCACCTACACATAAGAACAACACCAAATTTAGATGAGCCTAAAGTTACCTGATCGATTAAAAAAGGGTCTCTTATTTTCAAATATCAGCACTCTGTACGTCTTTCGTGTGAGCCATAAGCCTAGATCATTTAAACGCTGCATAAATTTTATCAGGAGCTAGCGATTCATCCTTCTCAAGATCTAAACAAAGTTGTATTAAGCAATCTAATTTTTGAACGTACTTTTTAAGAAGACTATCTTAGATTCATAATGTCGTCTAGCGATTCTTTTAGACTTGGACTTGAAGCCATGTTTCATGAAAAGAGCAGAGAATAGCAGCTGTTGATATCACTTCTGTTATTAAGTTCAGCATCGGAGAAGTGCGACAGAAAGGCACCTTAAAGGTTTTACCTCAGTGAAAAAAATGATAAGGCAGGGGTGAAAAAAGTTCAACACCGAAAAAACTTGTTTGTAAATTTGTATGAAAATCCACGTAAAATTGAAATTATCAAGAAAATTTGACGTGAAAACATTGTTCACTAATTTTCCTGAAACCAGCACCAAAAAATACATTCCGTTCAGTTACTACTTCTCTTGTATTTTTTCATCGCAGGCCTGTGTTACTATTTTTTTTTTTAAGTTTTAAAGTTCTTTTCATTTTTACCAGTATAAGATAAACATTTTTAAAATTTAGTAATTAGAGAAAACATCATGAGTACACTAATCAAGGTACTCCTTAAGATAGGTTATTTTTTATGTTTATGATTTACAAGCTCAAGAAAGTAAAAAAAAAATCACGAACGATTCTCGCTTAATGATTAAATTTTCAAAAGCATAAATACATTATATATCTTGGCTAGATTCAAAATTTGTTTAAGTAAAAAAAACTAAACGTGACTTTTATAATAACACTTGTTTCCCTTTAAAAAATTAGTACTTAAATTTAAAAAGAACATTTTGATGTTCAGATGAACTTAGCTGTTAATTAGCAGTTAAATTAAAGAAACTTTAACTAGAGGAGTTTGTTTAATTATATTTTTCAGAGAAGTCCAAGAAAATTAATTAAAATGATGCCATGATAGGTAAATCACCTTAATTAGGAAACTTGACTGAAATAACATATTCAACTATACATTGATGCATAGGAAAATCAACTTTAAATACATTTTATGATTTATATTAATTTTATGTTTGAAAATTACGACTCAAAAGGTTAAAAACTTTTAGTAGATTAACAAATAAGGTCAGTTTTGATGATATGGTTTAATGTTATTAGGATGCATGAGATTCAAAACATATTTTGAAAGTTTTTTCGTTAACGATATTGTGAATTTTCACGCCAATTATTGCTGTTAATAATATCGTTATCGTTACTTTTTAATCAAATAGCTCATTAAAATTCTTTCAAGGTCTCAGTAGAAATGGACATAGTAACCGAGATATTAAGCTTTTTTTCCTTCAAAAAAATTACAAACACAGAAAATAACACTTCTTATGCTTCAAACTAAGAAGTGAAGCATAGAGAAAAATTACAAACACAGAAGTGCACATCTTATAAGAAGTTAATGATAATTAACAAATTTAACTCAATGATGAAAAATATTATTCACTTTTTCCTTCATAAAAAATGCATTATTGTTTGAGAGAGACTAGTTTTTAACTCCGTCAATATGAAATAGAAAACTTCCTTATGTTCTTGAAAACAAATAACTATTACATTATGCATTAAAGTACTAGACTGAACCGTGCGTTGCTCTTTCTGAAATAATGTTTGTATTTAGTTTTAGAAGAAAAACAATATTTTTGAAAAATGTGAAAGATTTGTTCTCGGCAAAAGTAAATATCAACTCTGAAAACGAAGCTAGATTACAGGTTTCCTTTAGCTCATGTTCCTAATTGACAATCATATATTTCAGCAAACGAAATGTCAACACAAAATGAAAGTCAATGCAACCACTCCTAACAGTTGATAAATGTTAAACGGTGGTAAAAATATCTTGGTTTTCCTTTCATTACTTCGAGAAACGCTTTGTGCCGGACTGAGTAATTCATTTCATAAATTATTAAAGTCTTCTTTCTCTAAATGTCATTAATATTCTAAGCATTGTGAATTTTGAAGTCAATTAGCCTTAATTTACTGTACTCAAATGTATATGTTTATAATAAAATTTGGTATTAAATAAAAACTAAGTTTTGCCTAAAAATAAATGATAACTGAGGATAAATAAGAATGCAAAATTTAAAAGGTGATATAAAAAATAAATACATTGTCTAGTGCACATTTTTGTAACTTTTTCTCTCCTTATTTATGCACTCCATTATCCTTTTTTATGCAGTATTTTGTCAATTAATGCTCTTTTTTTATTAGTTGTGTATTAGTAACATGTTATTTTTTTCTTATCATTCGATATTATTTAAAAGTTATTCGTTCACTATCGGATTGCAGCATTTAGCCTACCATATCACCTTCTAACTAATTCATGTTTTCCGTTTGATTTACGTCCTCAATATACAAGGTTTTGTCAATTACGTACATCATCATTAATTTAACTTTAAAATAAAATATTATTTATTTAAAAAGGTAAATTACAGGAATTTGTTTTTCTCGATAATTACACAATTGAATACACAATAATTTCATGAAAAAGAAATGATCTTTTTTTTAGAAGTTTTTTTTTTTTTTTTTTACCACAGCTCATATGTTTTACAGAGTTTTTATAATTTTCATAATTAATCTCAATGCAAAAGCATTTTTTAAGCAAAAGATAAAATATATATTGCGGAAAAGCAAAAAAAAAAAAACTTGAAGATTCGTGAAAATATTGTCAGAAGACTAAAATTCAACGTTCTTTGTACCCGTGTTATTAATGCCCGAATGAGCTCAAATTTTGCAGCATCACTTTTTATCATTTACAAAATCTGTAATTCTCTTATTCATATAAATATCTGTCAAAATAGTTTTTGATTTTAAGGTTCGAAAGTGATGTAATGTATCGTTTTGCAAGCAGTAACCAACAAGATGGATTTTTCTTGCATGGTGATGCAATTTTTTGACTGTATAACAAAAAGTTACCCTATGAGAGTGACTAATTTCTTATCTCCCATTAATTATTTGTCAAGTACAAATTCGAATGAAAAAACCATATGTGTAGAGTAGAAGGTTAACTATTTCCTATGGTACTGAAAACGATACTCAAAACTCGTTTATTACCTTATCCGTCACGTTTTTAACTATTTATTCTATTTAAATAACTACCTAGATATCAACATTTATAAAGATTTTGAAAAACTTCGTTGGCTACTGATAGACTGAATAAAAGAACATGGAAGCAAAGAAGGAAGACTTTTACATTTTCTTACACTGCTTAGTATAAAAAATAATGTCACTAGTAAGTTTTTGAACAAAACTAAAAGTGGAAAATAATAATATGTTTCTGTCGAAAACAGCAAAAAATTAAACTTAAAGAGGCCCTTTAAAGTAGTTGATATATTTTTTTTTTTTGACCAGTAGCAACAACATAGAATAATAAGAAGCATGTTAGACACATAGAGTCTCTCATTGGAAAGTAATCATCAAGAATTAGTCCTTCAGAACGATCCAGCCAAGTTCTTTTCAACTGCGGAACTATTTACCAGGAATATAAAGTGGCCAAGATGTTGCGAATATTGTACGTGGAGTTTGAAATAAAAGAGCATATGCGTTCAACCTATTTAATTTGTTTGCAAGCATTTTTTACTGTTTATACGCTGAGGGTATTCAGAAGTACCACCCACATTAATTTAAAATTATAAATATAAGATGGCTGAAATATTGCTTGAAAGTACTATCCCTTGTACTTTGCTTAGAGACTGGCAGTTGGTGTCAGTGATCGGAGACAGTTTTCTAAGCGACTAAAACCGGTTCTAGTAATTGTCAATATTTTTAAACTCTATATATATACTAGCAAAAATACCCGGCGCTGCCTGGGTCAGTAATAATTTTGAGAAACAATTTATAATTACTTTTGGGTTTTTTTCCGGAACTGAAAGAACTCAAAACACACCGCTTTGATGATTTTTAAAATGTCGCCAACTTTGCGGCAACTGTTTTGTTGTACCTCGGATAATTTTGCTCCCCTCCCTACTTTATGAAAATACAGTATTATTATGTCACTAATTTTTGTCACAGAGAAATAGTCATCAAATGTTGAGATACTATTGCTGACCATAAAATGATGCTAAAAGTTTTTGTCCTAAATGATTTCAAAAATTAATGGAAACATTTGACAATTATTTATGCGAAAAACGCAAATTAATGGTAATTTTAGTCTTGTTTAAGGGCTTTATTAATTTAGTATGCGGATTACTTTACGTTTTGACATAATCTTAAAAAGGTCAAACATACGGAATCGACCAACAAAAGAAAAAAAAAAACTGAACTTTTTAAAATGTGGGAGTATTCTATCGATGATTAAGATTTTGCAGCAGTTGATAAATATCAGACAATAATCGTTTTATTTTGGTTACGTCGTGTAAGAAGTAAAATACTATTATGTAGTGTTTGTCACAAAAACTGATGTCAGTTGAAAAAATCGCCGAGAATCTCAGTTATTAAAATCTTCTTGCAACAAATTTGGCAAAATTCCAGTTCATTGGATACGAAGTAACTGCCCAATTGTAAGTACCCTGAAAAAGTGCCCAATCAGTGCAAACAAATTTAAGAAATGCTGTTTTGTATTTAAAGCTCCATCAATAATGAACCTAATCCATTTATTAGTTGCCAATCTCTTCAAGCGATTACGCTACCGATATTCTAAAACACATATTTACAAAACTTGCGAAAACTTACTTACAACCAAGATTACAAAATGTTTTAAAATACAAATCATGGTAAACGCTCGTTAGAGAGTGGGCGCGCGAGCGTTTCCAATGTCTATGTAAAAGCCCGGATATTTAAAATGAAGCTGAACAAAATTACTTTTTGATTTGACTTGAGAAAAGCCTTGAAAATTTAATGCGAAAAGTGGAAATGATACATGCAATTCTAGCTATCGACAGGGAGTTGAGATGATGCACTAAATACTGAATTAGTTTGTTGGAAGCCTTCGCCGATTTGTGCGAAAAATGTACCTTAAATTGGAATGAAAAAGCGCTACCAATCTAACTTTTTCGAATATCGTTATAAATAATAGCCTATGTGTTATTCTGATGTATAAGCTATATTATGGTAAAAGTTTCATTAAAATCCATTCAGTAGTTTTTGCGTGAAAGAGGAACAAACATACATACATCCATACATCCATCCATACGAACTTTCGCATATATAATAGTAGTAAGATATCTTATTGGGTGTATTTTCAACAAAGAAAAACAAAAAAAAAAAAAAAATGCAAAAATTATTTTTCAAATTTATTCCTGGCCAAATTAAAGTAACTTTTTTCCTTCCTAATATTTACTTTTAGCTGTTTCTCATTTTGCTTACCTCCATTCGTCATGCTACCCGACAGGCTGGTACGATGACGAAAAACGCTTATTATTTTTGATAAAATATTCTTCATGTTTCAAAAGCTGTTCACCAGAGTTTCAATTGTTTTTATTAAACTTAAAACTTTAAGGAAGTTAGTTTCAAAATATTTATCTTCATCCTAAAG